>CM065484.1:11723916-11975277 GCA_032873175.1 Leptopilina drosophilae
TAACAAGTCACTTTCCCTCATCTGTTTGCCTTTTCCACAACCCAAAACAAAAAATGATCGCGACTGGAAAACAAAATATAAACTATTAAAATGAAAAAAGGTTTTTAATTTAGAATATGTTATAAAAAATACTTTTAAATGACAAAATTGTTTTATAATTTCAGTTATATATATGGTGAACCAGTAGCTAATGTTCTAGTCGATAAAATGATGTTTTTGGTTGAGTTTAGTACTTGTTGTCGATTCTATCAAAAATAGTTTACATTCAAATAGATACAAATCTTATTGATAGGGTTTAACTCACTGGTTTCCATGGTCCCCACCATGCCATGTGAGGGCGAGTCAAGTTCCTTATTTACATTCCTAGCTGTTGATTCCAGGTTTAGAAGTTTGAGCGACACTGAGAATCATCAACGACGATTGAGGGAATCCCCCCTGCAACCACCTGCTCGCATTTAACGTTGTCTAGTTTGCTCGCCACCCTCACCGCAACGGCTTACTACAAGAGGACTATTTTCCATTCACACTGACACCCACTGGGGTGGGCAAGCCCTCCTCACTGCAAGCTTTCCGTAGCTGCTGGCTCCGAGAAGAGGATCACAAAGGCTGTTCATCTAACCGGTTTCAGAGTTTCTTCGGACGAAACACAATTCACATTCGTCTTGACTGATTATCCCCTACATTCAAGATTAAATTGAATTAAAAATTTTTCAATCATGGTTCGACCATTTATTTTATCTAATTGTAAGATAAAAAAAATATTTTTTCAGAAAAGTGCAGAACGCATTAAATATATTTCTTAAAAAGATTATAGTTATAGAATACCAGTAATGAAAAAAGAAATCTACTTGTTTAATTTAAACCCAAGTTTTTAATTAATTTTTGTTCAAGGAAATGACAGCAATAATTAGTTGCGTTTATTATTTCAATTATGAGATTCATTATTTAAAAAAAAAATTTGAATTTAAATGAAATACTTTGATAATTTAAAATTTGACTTCACATTTTAAAAAATTTAATTTTGTTAAACCTCCTCCACAACTTGTGCTACAAGAAGAAAATTCATCTGCTAATCCAACCTACGTAGCCATCGGGATCTCCTTGCTGTTGATATTTTTTTTTTGGGGGTTTTATTGTGATGTCGGTAACGGCTATATAAATTCGTAATTGGAGACCCACACCTACCACTGGGAGAGCGTTTTCTATCTCTTGGTAGAGTAACTGAAAATATGAAATTTACTACTTATTTCATTGGAACGAAAACAACTTTCAGGTGAAGGTGGGAAATATTTTCAACTGTATACTTACCACGACGTAAATTGGTTCAGTCGTTGGTCCCAGAGCCGTAATTGTGTCAGGAGCAGAGAAACCTTGAGGATCTCTAGAATAATGAAAAATAGTTCCAGCAAATCTCAAGCTTCGAGGAAAGTCTATTCTCCAGTTTTCCATTTAAGTAGTAATGTCCACTTGTGTTTCTAACAGCTGAAACCATATTTTGCAAAAACATATTTTAAAATTTTTATTTTTCAATAGATGTAAACGCATTATGCTCATTTTTTTTATAGATAATACCAAATTTAATTGGTATCACTAATTAAGGACTGATATCTATATCAAAAGCATTTTTTATAGTTTTAGAAAAATGCTTTGGTTGTTGAAATATAGAGTATAAATTTTTGTTTAAGTAGTAAAGTATAAAAAATATATGTGCTGTGAACTTGACACAATTTCTTATAATTGGAAATCAGTAATGAGAAAATCAGAAAAACAATTAAATTGTACTTTACCTAAATAATTATTTGATGGTTCTATTTCTTTTACCACGATATTTGTGGCTCCTTCAGGAATTAATAGTATATCAACGTAGCCTGTTAAATTAAAATTCATATTTTAGTTAATTTTTTTAGATTGGATTTTATCCTTCTAATTCTTTGTAACTAACCTGCTTGTAAATCATCTGTGTCAAAAAGTCCCTTTACTGTATTGCAATCAGTGCCATTTCCTCCACATACTCTACAGGCATCTTCTTTGGCGTCACTTCCCAACATCAAATCACAGCCAACAGGCTAAAAGCATAAATAATGAAGTACATGTAATTTTTATTACTTAATATAAAAGTTATTAAAAACCAATAAATTAATATTAAGATAAATATATGAATCAAATATTTATAATACAAACAAAAATTCTATCTGCTCTTTAGTTCATAATTTTTTGCTTACCCATACATTTTCCCCTCAACACAAACATCTTTTTTTTCAATGTCACATAAAGTTCCGTCTGTAACACTCGGTTTATGTCTGTAGAAAAAAACGCTCTCCCACGTGGCATGCAATTCAAGTCACACTTGTTGGGACTACCTGTATAAGGAATCCAGCTATAAAAAGTAAATAGAAAATTAATAATGGTTAAATTTTTTACGAACTGCATTTAAATATATATATACGAAGCTGAATATATTCAAAGAACCACCCAGTAATATTGGAAATTCTTTAAAATGTTTTTTAATATGTTCAAAATAATACCAATGAGTAAAAAAAACATTCACACTCTAAAAACGATATTTTGGCTGACATGAAACTTTTTAAAAAGGTTTAGAAATGTTTCTCGAACGAAAATATTGTTCTCTACTGGAAGGATATCCAAAGTTTTTAATAAAGATGTTTCCTTTATGTCTTCTAAAAATATTTTTTAAATCTTCTTAATGAATGTTCCTAGATAATTCTTTAGAAATATTAGATACTCAGGTTTTAAGAATAGGATCAATTTCAAATCAGAGCAGACACACTATAACTACATTTCAGAAATACTTTTAGAACATTTCAGTAGAATATTTTAAAACTTCTGGTGAATAACTTTCAGTAATTATTGAATTATATTGTTCTATCTCGGATTTCTTAAAAAAAAATTATATTTCAATAGCAATAATTAAGAAACAAAACAAAAAGTATTAAAATTGTATTTATTTATCTTATAATTATTATTTATTCATAATAACTTACTCATAATGAACCCCTTCAAATGGTATGTTGTTAAAAACTGCACACTGTTCAGCTCGGAAATCACTCGCCTCCTCAGGACATTCCTAAAATGCATACAACAGAAAAAAATATGAGCTTCTCTTGGGGTTAAAAAATATAAGATACTACTACACTGTATATAATTTTAAGATTACATTCTCATTTTCAAATTAAAAATATACTTGAATTAAAATTTTTATTTGATTTAAATAAGTAAAAGAAATCTTCATAGCGAGAGTGTCCATTAGATTTTAAATGATGTATATAATCATAACACTTTGCGTGTTCAATATAATAAAGTTCAATCGGAAAGGATAATATCAATAAATTGTGGAAGACCAGAGAAAAAACGAAGAAACAATATCCCACTGGGAAACAAGCATCACGAAATAAGAATTTATGATAGCTAATTTTTCACCCAATCATAGTGAACAAAAATATTTTAAAAAGTAAAAAATGATGTATTTCTTCTTGGATATTTAAATTAATAATTTTTGTGTCAATTGAAAAATTTACACAAAAATAATTTACAAAATGAATGCGTACAAAACAAAGATTTTGAAGAAATTTCCAGAAAACAAGAAGCAAATAATATAAAAAATGTTTTATACATTAAATTCTGTTTATATTTTTTCTTTTATAATATTATATACAGATGAATAAACAAAATTAATTATTGCGAACATCCATATATTACGATGAGACTGTAAGAATATTTGAAAAAAGCGGATTATGCACTGTTAGAAAAAAACTGTATTAAATTTAATAAATTGTGTGTATAAAGCAAATATGTAATACCAGCATTGAAATAAATATAGGTACGTTTTTTATTATTAACTTATTATATATTTACATTAAATTTGATATCATTTATATGCCATTTAACATAGTGTATGTTAATCTTAATAAAAATGCATATTAAATTTCAATGCTGGTATTGCATATTTGCGTCATATACATACAATTTATTAAATTTTATACAGATTTTTCTAATATTGTCGATAAAAAAATATTGTGATTGTTATATAAACACTACTAATAAAATAGTTAAAATTAGAAATTGTTTGTGCAGAGGGGTGTGTTTAATATGAAATAATGTGAAAGTAATTTTTGGTATATTGCGGGTAACGTAAAAGATTTAAAAAATGGTAAATAGTATTAAAATTATAAAAGAGCATCTTTTATGCCCAAACATTGTTTTTCTTAAGCGACAAAATAATAATAAACACCGCGAATTTAAAATTTAACAACGTTAATTGTCAAAAGGCGACAAAAAATGAAAAACTTAACATCTTTTTTCTATTTGGAAGCTCTGTTTGCATAATTTCTTCTTAAGTTTATTATTAACAATTGTTTGTAATTGTACAAATAAAAATAATTGTGAATAATTGTTACACATTTTCAGATTTACAGAGTGCCTAATACAGTAAGACGATTGTGTCGCCCCTTCTCATAAAACACCAGTGGAGTAGAGTGTGAGGTAATTCTGGCCAGACAGTGAATTATTTATTACACATATTGTAGGGGCTCAATCGAATTTTCTCGAACTATGTAGGGAGGCGATGTTTTATTTAAATCTATGGCGTAATACCAAGCCCCTAATGTAATATATCTCGTTTCAGGAATTCTTAATATCTTGTTCAAAGCATATCGTAGAGATGCACTGACGCCCCTTCTTTTTCTGTATCGTTCACACACCCTCAACAACCCTCAAATTATTTATTTCTATAGAAAATGTAAGTTGCAAATGGAAAAATAATTCACTCTTCATCTTCTGCGTAAAAAAGAACCTGAAGATCTCTAACAGATCTTTGATAGTGAGAAAAATGATTTAGCCCAGCGTGCGGATATATTAGGCTCTTGCAGAAATTGAATTATGGGTTTCTTGGGAAAGTGTCAAGTGTGGAAATAGAAAAGGAGAGTGAAGATTTATAAACAGTTCCCCTTCAGTTAATGATTATTCTGTTTAAAAAAGATAGAAATGAATTTAGTTGAGATAAAAGGTACCAATATAGAAGGGTGCAAAAATAAAATAATCACCCAAGTAGCACGTAGCATTATTCGAATATTGCAGCAATGTTACATGTAATGTAAGTAACATTACAGTGTAACATTGCAGTAACATTGCAGTAATTTTAAAATGTCCGCCCCAAGGCAATATTACATGTAATATTACATCAACATTACATGGTAATGTTACTGCAATGTTACAGTAATGTTACGTGCTACTTGAGCAGTTATTCTTTATGTTCTCATTTCCTCAAAATTATGCATCAATAATTGTTTGACAAGAGAAAATTGTACACAGTGGGCACACACTGATAAAAAGGATACGGATTTGAGGTAAGAAAGTAAAAATTCAAAATGGCGAATCCAGTATGGAGGACCCAATACGGTATTATGATTTTGTACATAAAATTATATGAATTATATTGTTCATGATTTTGAACAGAGATTTTCAGTTAGGATTGCCATGTAATATAGGAAGAATATTGAGTTCAATTGTGCTATTTGCGACATAACATTAAAAAATTCTTAAACTGTCTTTCATTAGGTTGCGAACTTCATGAATGAGTATGCCTCATAGCTATATAAGGAATTTCAAGTTGTCATCAAGATATAAAAAATTCTAAGAAAAAAGAAATGATATCCATTAGCGTTGACTCGTGTCGCTTACATTTTTTGCATCTGCTTTTATTCGTCGACCTCTGTGGGGCGTGTCAAGAATTTTTTATATGTACGAGGGCCATAATTTCCATCATCATTATTTAAGATTCCTTGACAAAATCTGCATTTGGACATTCTCTCTGTATTCATGAAAATTCAAATATCGAATTAACATGAACTAAAATATACCTAATATTATTTTGAAATTTTATTTTAAAAAAATTGGGCGAAAGAAGTCTCTTGTATAAAACTATAATTCCATGAAGTTTTGTGAAAATCGGCGTACCCTTTGCAAATCGTAATATTTCTGAGGTGAAATGCATCTCTTACTAGACACAAAATTAAAATTTTGCAAATAATAAAAATATTTTTAAAAAAATGTTAAAAATAATAAACTCTAGTTATATTGAAAATAAATAGTTTTTTAAAATAGTAATGAAAAATTGGTTACAATCAATAATAAGCTAACACCGTCCTACAAAATTCGACTTTTCTTTTCACACACAAAAAAACCAAACATTTTTGGAAACTAGGACAAAAAAAATACCCGTGTCTGGCCGTTTTGCTGGATCAAGTCGTTTGTGGCTTCTAGAGGTGAAAACAACCCTTAAATGAAAAGTGACAAGTTATTTTTTAAAAAATAGATTCAATTTGCCTAAAACTCGTTACTCGGGGGTTTTTGAGGTCACTGATCACGAATCCGATGTCAGGTTTTAAAAATTCAAAATGGGGGATCGAATATTGCAGCTGTCAAAATAAAAAATTGATCGGATTCGCTTGAAACCTGATACTCTGGGGTTTTTGGGGTCGCTGATTACAAATCTGATGTAAGTTTTACAAAATTCAAAATGGCGGATCAAAAAATAACCCCAAGCAACGAGTTTCAGGCAAATAAAATCATTTTTTTAAAGTTGTCCGACATATTGGATCCGCCACTTTAAATTTTGTAAAACTGACATCAGATTTGTAATCAGCGACCCCAAAAACCCCAGAGTATCAAGTTTTAAGCGAATTCGATTAAATTTTTATTTTGACAGCAGCCATATTGGATCCGCCATTTTGAATTTTTAAAAACTGACATCGGATTCGTGATCAGCGACCTCAAAAACCCCCGAGTAACGAGTTTTAGGCAAATTGAATCTATTTTTTAAAAAATAACTTGTCATTTTTCATTTAAGGGTTGTTTCATCCATGTTTCATCCCTAGAAGCCACAAACGACTTGATATAGCAAAACGGCCAGACACGGGTATTTTTTTTGTCCTAGTTTCCCAAAATGTTTGGTTTTTTGTATTGTTGAAAAATATTTAGTTACCCGAGTATACTCAGGGTTAATCGTTTTAGCACAGTCAATTTACTCCGAGTTAACTCGGGATATGCCGTAGGGAGGTTACAGTACAGAGTACTTTGACAATTTTATAATTCTATCCGTATGACATACCGTTTTTATATTAGTATCGCACTGGTATGTACATACCTTATTTTTTCGTGCTAGTGCAATATGAGTACTATCCCTGTTAGCAAAAAATCATCATTGTTTTAAAAACGTTCCAAAAACGTTTTTAGAACTGTTCATGACTGCCAAATAGCATCCCAAAACAATGATGGTTTTTTGCCTACTGAGCAACAGTTAGAGGTTTAAAAAATCAAAATATGTTGAAATTTTACAAAGTTTTTAGAAATACTAAATGATGGATCTAATATGGTGCACTGTTTTTAAAAAATGATTCAATTTACTCAAAACTTGTTACTCGGGTGTTTTTGGGGTTGCTGGCTACAAATATGAACTCAATTTTCAAAAATATAAAATGACGGACCCAATATGGCAGACTATTTTTTGTTTAAATGGCACAATTTACTCGAAACTTGTTACTGGGAGGTTTTTGGGTTCGCTGATTACAAATATAAACCCAATTTTCAAAAATACAAAATAGCGGACTCAATATGTCGATTTAAACAAAAAAAAGTCCGCCATATTATATAGTTATAATTGAGCCCATAGAATTATACACAGAGCTCTGATCTGATTAACATGGAACGTCAATAGGAATACAGTATTTTACCACAGAAAAAAACCGAACTCAAAATTTTTTTTTATTGTAATTTTGTCTCTTTTGTCTTTTCAAATGACTCATTTTGTGTCTACGATAAAATTACAATCACATTGGAAAAACTAAGAATAATTCATAAAAATATAAATAAAAATAATTGTTTATAATTAATAAACACGTTGCGCTTGTCAAAACATTAATTCTTGTAGTTGATTTATTGCATTTACAAGAAATGAAAAAAAATTTTAGGTTAGACACACATGTGAATTGACTCAGACAGCACGTAAGCTTGCAGCAACCTTGTGGCAAATTTTAAAATCGAAAAATTTCTAAGTTTTTTTATATTTTTTATATTTTTTATTGCTTAATACGGGCATATATATATATATATATATATATATATATATATTTATATATATATATATATATATATATATATATATATATATATATATATATATATATAAAACACAAAAATTTTGAAAATTGCAGCAACCTTTCATTGTAACCTTGCAATCTAACCGAGCAACATTGAGGCAAGCTTACAGCAATCTTACAGTGTAACCTTGTGCCAGGTGTGACATTACAAGCTTACGGCAAACTTACCTTACAACATTAGCAATATTGCGCGGCAAGCTTGCCGCAAGCTTACGTGCTGTCTGGGGACTGACAGGGTTGGGCAACCACGTAACACAAAACATGCGAAACACAAAAAAAGTAACTAGAACATTGTCATTTAACTCATTTTGAGTCACTTGAAGTTGTCGAATACTCATTTCGAGACCAACTTCCAAATAAGTTGCAACAAAAATGAGTCGGATTTTTTTCAGTGACTATACAACTTTACTTCCTTTACTCTATTTCTTAATCTTTCTCTTTTGTTTCTAAATGAAAATACTATCTATATCGAATTATGACATTAAATAATTCAATAGGGGATCTAAGTAATTTATTATTTCGAAGGGCAATAATTTGTTCTACGGCATATTTGGTGTCGAGTTTTTCTTACTTAATTTTATCCCACTAAATTAAATAAAAATAAATCTGAATTTCTTAAATACACCTTAAAAAAGCAACCTTTATTGTAGCAGATTCCTTTGAACTAAATAAATGCATTCAATGTTTTTGACATCATAACCCTAAAAGAATTGTTTTGATTTATTATTAACTACCAAAGATATAAATATTCTACATTTAAGTAAAATAAAATTGTTTTTATAGAAAGTTATGAGAGGTTTTTTCTTTTAAATATGACATTTTCTTCTGAATATATACAGTTTTCCGACTGGTGTGAATCTGCACTCAGAATTTGTCATTTAATCCATTTCCTCAAATCAATTAATAAATAGTAAATAATCATATATTGAAACTCACTTGAACATTGCAGGAAAAATATCTTTTCAAAGGCCCTGTGCACCTGATGTATCCGTTGGCGCTGAAAGAATAAATATATATTGTAATAAAATATTATGAAGTTCAAAGGGTATATAATGTTGAAATATTAAAAATTAACCAAAGAATAATTAATATCATTCTTGAAATTTTAGTTTTCTAAAATTTTGATGACTTTTTATTATTGTATATATAGGGAAGGAATAGTTGCTTTAATTCTAAGGATCAAAGCGAATCCTCGAAAAGCCGATAATGAAGGACGTGTTCGTGGTGATTGGCTAATCTATGATGCTAGACATGAGCGATTAGGATAGCTATTGGCCAACACCTTCTTATTGAATAGTCGGATTATTTCTAATCAGGGCTTAAATTAATATTGAAATTTCAATTAAAATTAAAGAATAAAGACAAACCCAAATATCATTTTAAATGATACAGAAACCAAAATTCAAATTATATAATATCAGCAAGAATTTATCCTTTGGAAGAAGTATAAATTGAAGAAAAATTGTTTACGTTATATATAAATATTTTTTTATGTGTTACTGTACAAAAATTTCTTAATTTTAGTTTATAATAAATGTTAATGATATTTCGCTACAACTTTTTAAAATTTGAAAATTGCATGAAAATGTTTAAAGTTTAAATTAAACATGTTCCATTTTCAATATTTTTTGTTATAAATATACAATAGAACCTAAAATTGCCAATACCGTAATAATATTTGATGATCTAAATTATAATTTCATTGCTGATCCATTACGCCCCGGTAGGCAAAATTCCCCACCTTGCATTTCTCCAAAAACATTGTTCTAGAAAAAAAGTATAAGTGATATTAGGGCGTACTTTTCTTTAATTAAAAGCTGAGATATTAGGCTAAGTTTTCCACATGATGAAATTTTTATTAAAGCCAGAATGACGAAGTTAAGCAACAAAAAGTGAAAAGTGATCCATTACGCCCCGGTCTCCCCTACTCTTTTCTACTGTATAAAAATATTTAGGCGCTTATGTCGTTAAGTCAGGATTTTTAATGCCGTTGCCAAGGGGTCGTTACACTACACGCCTCCCATAAACTGCCGCTATATTAAGTAAAAATTTATGATTATTGTAGAAAAAAATTAAAATTTTGCGATTTCAATGATTTGAGGATTTAAAGTAGTACAAATTCACATATAAAAAGAAAAAAGTGGCTTTTAGTGGCACAAAACTAAAAATATATTCTAATAATAGAAAGCTATAAAAAAAGTAGTAAATCACAAAAAGTGTTATATAGAATATTGTTACCTTAATTTAAAAACACTAAAATCAAATAAAATTTATAGGCTCTATGTAAATTTGTTAAGAGATGTGTTTTGGTCTCGCGTTAAGTCTTATGTAATTAAGAATATAATTATTCATGAGGTACACAAGTGCTGCAAATGACATTCTGTTACAGCTTAATAATAAAATAACAAATTGAGGGGCTGGATGCTATAATGTGTTTCGCGCTGCCGCTGATTCAGTCATTTCCCTTTCCGGCTCTTTCCCAAGGGGCCGTCAAAACATACGTCTAATTTGACCTGTTTTTTAATCCTACAGGTAAAGAAATAGGTGCAACAACGCTACCCTCAAAATTTATGTCAATTTTGAGGGCAGTTTTGCCCTAAACGTCAAAATTTGACGAAGAATTTCCGCTACCCTCAAAATTCAGGTCAATTTTGAGGGCAGTTTTGATCTACGGGTAAAAAGAGGCCGACAAACGTCTGTTACATTTCGTCGTAATCTATATGGAATTTTACATTCTTCTTTTACCTGCATGTCATAAACCAATTTTTTTTACCTTTAGGTATAAAGAAGTATCTATAAGGGCACCATAAGACCCGAATCATGTCCGTAAAGTAAAATTCATTGTAAGTGCATTTTTAATACCACCTGTTTTAATTTACTCTAACTTATTATTATGTATTCATATTAAGAGAACATGATTTGAAATAAATATAAGAAATAGTAAGGGGGTTGGCGCGCAGGGGGGCGAAGCCCCCCTAGTATATATATATATATCAATTTTTTTTAAATGACTAAAATTTTGAAATGTTTTTGAAAAATGTTAAATAAATTTAATATTGATTTAGTCGACTGAATATATGGTTGTCCGGAAAGAAACTATATACACTGAACTTTGATCTCCAAGTTGGATTATGTAATCTACGTTTACACCCCGTTAAGTTTAACGGGTGGAGTAATACTCTTAACGTCCTTCTTTTCTGAAGGTGTGAATCAGCTTTCCTGAAAGTGGAACAAACCTTTTTCAGACTTTTAAAAACACAGATTCATACCAAGTTAAAGTATAAAGACAAAGGTAAAAATCTGAATCCATTATCTTTTTCTGAAAAATTCTGCATTCCCACTGAGGCTTTCACCAATAGATGCGAGAATGACGAGCCTTTAGCAATGCCGGACTCTGGTTTTTAAAGCTGCCATATAACCACCTACGAATTTGGTTTTTCCCTCGTAAATCATTTTTGGCGATACGCGAGAGCAGGAATCCGATCTACGAGCAAAAGAATAATCGCTCTCTTTTGAATTTTCAGTGCAGCTCTGTAATAAATTGATACGACCAGACTCTTTGGTTGAATAAGAAAAATTCTCTTTGATTCCGACCTACTTTTTCCAATTTTATTGCGAAAAAAATTTAATTAGTTATATTTCACGAGAATTTTTAATTAACACAAATATCACAAAAGATATCAATATTTCTATCTTTTTACTCTTTAAAAATTATATAAATATTGACATGTACAGTACGCCCAGCAGGATTTGTTCATCCTGTCACAGTTACAGGTGTTACAAAAAGTTTGTTATTTTGATATCTAGTATAGATATCGAAGTCTTCAAGGTCTCATTTTAAAACAATATTAAAATTTAATTTAATTTAATTTAAATATTAAATTTAATTTAATTTAATATTAATATTTAAACTTTAACAATATTAAAATAATAAATTAAAAAAAAAATTTTTCATTGTTTAATTACTGTTTAGAAAAAACAAAAATTTTAATTTTTTTCCGATTTCAAACAATTGTAGTTTTTAACAAGTCATTGCAAATTAATTTTATATAACACATTTTAAAGCTTATTTTATCACCTTTTAAACGCTTTTTTAAAAATTGTACGATGTTTTTTTAGAAAGTTATTATCATTTGTTTAAGAAAACAGTCCTTTTTTAAAATAATAGTTAGTATTTTGAAAACGGTTCATTTTTTTAGAAAAAGTTTCAGACAAAAAATGTTCATTTTTGTATGTAGATTTAAGAAAAAAATATAAAACATTTTTTTTGGACAAATCTTGTTTTACTATCTTTTTAGGTTGATTTAAATTAAAAATATGTATAAGGTAAAAATAGGATAAAAAAAAACTTGTTGAAAATTTTTTTAAATTTATTATTTAATATTGTTATAATAAAAAATGTAAGCTTTAAAATGAGACCTTGAAAACTTCAATATCTTTACTAGATATCAAAATATAAAACTTTTTGTAACACCTTTAACTGTAACAGGGGCCAAGTAGAAATCTAATACTGGTATAGTATTCGAATATGATAAATAATAATTTCACTAAAAAAAATTTTAAATAATTTTTGGAAACTTCCTGGTAACCTCCAGGAAGTTTCTATGAGAAGCTTTCGGGAAGTTTCCATGGGAAGCTTCTAACCTGCAGACATTATTCTATTTCCTGGAAATTTCCAGGAAGTTACCAAGGGTAACTTCCGAAGGTTGCCACGGGAAACTTCCTGGAATTTTCCTGGAAGTATTTGTGCTATGTGAGATTTTGCGTTAAATAACATAAATAAATGTTTGCATAGAGAATTTTAATGTTTTAAATAATTTTACTCTAATTGACAAGTAATATATTATATAATTATTTTCAATTTTTTATAATATTCAAGTTAAGTATTGTGAGCAGGTAATTCTTAGTTTGTGCAGTATTTATTAGAAAATAATAAGCTTTCTCACAAAAAGAGTTTCTTACTTTTTCAAACTTTTTTAAACTAAAGTTTCTTATTCAATGGAAAAAACTTAAAAATTTTATATATTGTTTAAAAGATTCAAAAGTTTCAAAGGTTCATTCAAATTACAAAAAATTTTATAAATAAGTAATCGATTACTCACTCTATGTCCAAACAGTCTCTCTGCTGATTTTGAACTCCACCCCCACAGGTGCGAGAACAGGGACTGGGATTAGACCATGGCCCCCAAATCCCTCTCTCCGGTTCATCTGGATCCAATACGTAAGTTTTAGGTAAATGACTATTTCCATGCTGTCGCCTGTGCCTTCCATGTCTTAATTTTATGTGACGCTGCAAATTAAATTATTATTTTCAAAATAAACGAAAAGAGATGAAATTTCATTTTTACAGAAAAAATAAGTGTTAAATTTTTTACATTTTTTTTAAAATTTGAAGCTAAAATAACTTTTTTTTGCTTATCAACTTTAAAAACTTGCGACTCTTAAAAATTTCTATTCATAAGAGTTAAGATTTTACTTTTTTTACAGTGTGAGGATAAAATGTATAGAAATAAAATTGGTCACAAATAAAATTTAATTTAAAATAAATAACAATAATAATAAAATGTAAAATGTTTAAAATAATTGTAAATACTTAGGTATCTATTTTCCATTTACAATCTATCTTAACAATTTGTCAAGTCCTTAAAATGTAGAGGAAAATTGTTTTAATATTCGCAAAATACAGTTGACCCAACAATTTCAGCATGTTTGCTCTTATTCTAACTAACCGTAACTGAAGTCGTCAGATTAAATTCTCATTTACGTCAGTTTCAAACTTTCATCTACGAGAATTAGACCTCCCAAGATAATTTCAAGATTATAAAATACAAACAACTATAACACATTACTCTTTCATTATTATATTCCTTAAATAACTATATAAGTATTTTTATACTATAATTTATATAAAATTAGCAAAGATGGGGTAATTTATAAACTAAGTCAAGTATTTTTAAACTAATATTTTCCCCTTCCCCCCTTTGTTACATTTTTTACATACAAAAAAATGTTTTCCACATTTCGTCATAGATAGTAGTTTGTGAACGAACCTAAATTAAAAAATTTTCTCTTCATGTTATATGAACTCAAATATGGTAGAAAATGTGATTTTTGTACTGTTAGGTTAGAATATCTCAAAAGTCTGAAAGTCTGGGTCAATTCTGAGTTCAAATTCGGATTTAAAAAATTAAAAATCTTCGGAAAATTATCTTCCAATTTTTGATTTTGAGATAGCTCGAAATTTAGTCGGACTACGTTTTATGGGGCCTCATTCTGACCTGTAGATAAAATAAGTCAAATTTGACATGAATTTTTATCCTTGTGGGACATAATTTAATGGCCCCTATAAGAGGCCTTTTGGGGTCTGATTTTGACCTTTGGTTAAAATATAGGTAAACATTGACTTAAAATTTTACGTAATGTAATTTCCGTTACGAAGTTTGAATATTGCAATGTGGGCAATTTTGCCATGCTCAACTTTTGTACTATTTGTAAATAAAAATTATTCAAAACTCACGAACTATATTGTCTGGTACTATGAAATATTTTTTAATTGATGATAATAAATTATATAATGTTTTTAAAGGCGAGGTTCCCACCCCCACAGTAGCTATACTTACAACAACATTGACACTGCAGCAAGTTTAGATACTGTGAGGGCATGGATAAATATACATATTAAATATAATATTATAAATTTCAACTAAAATATTTTATAATATTCTAAAATAATCCATATACATCTGGCGAATTGTGTTTGTGAATAAAATACATAACACTACATAACATTTTTTGCATTCACAGAATGAAACTGTGTTTTTGATTTACTAAGTACTTAGCTATTTAATTTGTCTAAAACTTCTATCACATTCTTCACAGCTTGTCAGTTATCGTTTTTATAATAAAAGATTTTTAGAAATCATGTTAAAAATAATAAAATTACCTCAAAAATATTCAAGATTTCCCTATTTTTTCTTCAGTGTTATGGAAAATTGAAATTAAATTTGTAACACTTGACATAAAATCGATAAGGCTCTCAAATGAACGATTAAAACCCATTAGGGTAAAAATGTTTCCTTAAATTATCCATACTTGTTTGTTAACTCTAAATTTTCCTTAAAATATATAATATATCTTTTCCTGGTAAAATTATAAAATTTCTGTAAATTTTTTAAACAATTCTACATTTTTTTACGTTTTAAACCTTGTACTCTATAATTTAAAAAGCTTGAATGTATTTTAAATAACGTCTTTAAAAAAACGTTTAACACTTTGCTTTAAAATAAATTATACATACTGTGAAAGTAAATTACTTGAATAAAAAATTACTTTAATGAAAAACAAATTTTGTCGGAAGGAAAGGTAGGAAGGAAAAGGACAGGAATTAAATGCTGAAAGTTTCGCAAAAAATTGTTCGCAAGCCTTTGACGTTCTCGAGAAAGAAAGCAATAAAAAGTAACGAAACGAGAGAAAAAACAGTGGTACTCGAGAGGAGCGCACTTTTATTACACGGAAATGCACACACGGTACATATGGAAGCCAGTACAGAGAGTCCCACGGTCGATAAAAATCACCGCAGCTGTTACTTGGGGCTCGCGGGCAAACACGAGACCAACGCAAAACTAACGCCTGTAGGGCAAAGATATTTACATCTCATTTATTTGTTGTCCCAGTCTTTAAACTTGTTACACGGAAAATTTCCTTTTGAACCCTGCTATATCCAACTTGAATTGCATCTGTCCAATGAGGAACTAAAATATATATCTTGAGTGACTGCAGATTAACGAGGTTCTTGAGAGTTCAAAAATTTTTTTGCAAACGTGACACATTATTTTTATTCGTCTTCAAATTAATTATTTTTACACAAAAGCATACCAGGATTGCTTTATAAGTAGCAATAAACTTCTTAACAGAGAAATTTTATAGAAAAACTATCGTAAAAATACTTTCTAAATAAGGAGTTTATGGTTGAAAATTCTCTTTGAGCTGTCATAGGGAAATAGAAGATTTACGTTAGTTTATATATATGTTTCTATAATTTCCACTTATAGTAGAATTTTATTGACGAAAGAAATTTGAAATTTATTAATACGGCGAGTTAGGAATAAAATCTTCGAAATTTCGGTTTTTTGTTGCATTTTTTGAAAGCAGCATCCCTAATAGCAACGGAAATTCAATAATATCCTATGAATGTGCTAGGGACAACCATTGGTTCAGGAAAATTCATAAGATATCCCAGGGATGTCCATGGATATCCCAAGAAAATCCTTGAAATATCCTAATTTCTCTGAACCATTAGTTTCCATAGAATTAAAAATTAAAGACATAATAATCTGGTGTCTGAATAAAGGATAATTATTTTTTTATAAATAATGAACTAGAACATTTTTTCTTGTAAATCAGTGACTAAATATTCAAACGTCATTATTTTGATTATCTTCAACAACAAAAAATTCCATCGATGAGACCTGAGATAAATTATTATTAAACTGATGAAATTTTCTTATTTGATTGATTTTAGATGATTCAGTAAAAATTTATGTTATGTTACCACAAAGGAAATTACTTTTGTCTTAAAATTTTTTAATTTCAACTTTAAAATAAAGTTTAAAAACAATGTTTAATTCATGTTATGGAAACACTAATCTACTATCAAATAAAAATTATTTTCAAATCTTCATTCTTTTATGCAGCTGACTTACACTTACCCCTTAAAAAGCCATGTATTAGATTAATTATTTAAACATATTTTTTAAAGCTGTATTTACAATCTGTAATTTTAAAGTTGTTTTATAGTGAATTAAGAAATAAAATAATGAATTAACATAATGAATTAACATCAGCGTCTCAATAAACATTTAAATATACAAAATTATCTTTTTGAGAATAGAAAATTCAATAGTTTAATAACCACAACAAACCTTATTTTAAGTATAAAGATTTAAAAACATTCTTTAATTAAATTGTCTAAAAATAATTATCATTTAAAACAGAATAGCCGTGTAAAAAATCACATCTATGATGTAGCCATTAAAGGCTTTCGGTGTACACACAATCAACTACCATTAAATCCAAGGGTGTAGAGAAAGCAATAATTTTATTGGAAACCACATCTTGCATTTTACAACCAAGGAATGCAAACTACTTTGGACATGTGCCAGAAGGTCCTGCCCATTGAGATGTTATATGGCTAAGAACCTCTTCGCAAACTCTAATGCTCTATTTCTTTTAAAATTAGTTTTAAGACTATTTTTCCGCCACAAATGACTTGGACTGAATTTTTAAAAAGATTTGAACCAAAGTAATAGAATACAAGGGTAATCACATTCTTGCAAAATAAAAAAATATGATAATATAATGGTTTAAATATAAAAGAGAATTATTATTACTCATATAGTAATAATTTTTAAATATTTAATTTTCAATCATTTACATATTCGCGGTCACGGAGTGAGACTAATTATGTGTTCAATTATATTTTGTAATAGAGAAAAGGTGTTCAATATACCACCAAAAAGAATAAAGAAAAAACAACTTTGATATATTATATTATTCCATTATTTCTCCAAACATTTTTCATTTTATATCACAGTCTATCAGAATGCGAGTCGTGTTCATTTGTTAACCACATAAAAAGTCTCAATTGTAATGCTATCGCTCAAGAAATCATTCTATTTGTTTTTCCCTCTTGGACTCAGCTTTATGGTTTCTCGTATCGTTTCGCGACAAGATTAATATGGGATAAAAAAGGATAATTTCGAGTGAGGCTTTTTACCCTCATCAAAGATATTCTATGCAGCACAGCATTGCTAATCCGAGTTAAGTGGTCGTTATGTCCTGAAAAGAAGAAAATGGAAAGATGTCAGAGGGATTCTTTCCAATTTTTGCGCGAATCTTTACTGCCACTACTTTATCAAAATTTAAATAGATGTTTCATGTACATTTTTACTTAAACTTTTTGCCATTTTATAGTAAGCCATAAATTTATCTTCAAAACATATAAAGAAGTTATTCCTGCAATAATAATTATTTGAAATATTTTAATTTAAAGGAAATTTTTCTCTACAAATGCATTATACAATAATTATGTGTAAATCATAATTATTTGCATATATACAACTATTTTCACTAACATACTTTCACTATCTCCTTTTTTTAATTATATTTCGAGTACAACTTTTTTTTAGAATTAAAATTTTCTTTGTAGTAGGTAATATTAAACTGCAGTAATTTTTTGGTGAAATTATGGAAGGAAAAATAAATAACTGAAGATGCATGTTATAACTAGTAATAAAGTATTATTTCGAAGCATAAGAATGAAAAGTGTCGATAATGGGATTTTATCAGATATAAAGAAATGATTGGAGATTGTAAGAAGTAAACGTGATGATTGCTTCTATACAAAGGCAAATTGAACGTGGAGATGGTGTCTGGCTACGACGAGAGTATCGAAACCTGAACCACCGTCAAAGCGAGAAGGTAATAAAACATACAGGAATGCCGCCAAGGCTCGTTTCGTCCATGCCCTTGCAGTTCTACCTGGTTTAACCTACACCTTCAAGGTCAATGTTTCCACCTTCAAGACCTTTGCGATCTTAAACCTAATCCTAGAATTGCTTACATCGTCGTATAATGAATTGATAGCTAATGTTTTTATTGATATACGTTTCAGTTATGAAACTAGAAGAAATAAACTATTTATGTCTGTACAGGTATGCACATTTTTCCGATAACACAAAAGGACTTTTAGCTATAAATTAGGAAAAATGAAGTAAGTATCCATCCCTATATTATAATTTTTAATATACACAAAAAAGTAGGTTTTATTTCAATATGAATTTCAATTTGTTCACTAACAGCATCTAGACATTCAGGATATCCGGAAACTATTATATCCATAGAGTGTCCCAAGGATGTTCTAAGATATCTTAAGGACATCCTAGGGATATTAAAATTTCCGAATATGGCTAAGACGTTCGTAGAATATCTGTTGGTGTTAGGGTTTAATGAATTTGAACAAAGACTTTTGCATTAATGTTAGACTATATGAATTATTATTATAATTAATACATTAAGCTTAAGCTTACTAAACTTAAGGAGCAATTTTAAAAATTTTAATTATTCGAAACAGTATAGTTAGAAAATTACTTACGGGACTAGCTGAGACATCAGGTGTATGTGTAGCACAAATAAATATAAGAAACACCAACGACCTGAAATAGAAAAAACAATTTAAAATTTATTTCCCTCAAGGTACGTACTTCAGTATGTATATCAAAATTTTTTGTAAATGGTGATTAATTTACTGGGATTAGATTGTTAGACTTAAAAAGTTTTTCACACTAAAAATTAAAAAGAAATTTAGCTTATTTTTCAATCCTTTCCTTTAATTTTATTATCACATAAAAATTCAAATTTTTCCATCAAGACGTTTCAGAGATACAGGTTTTTGAAAAATCACGTTTTTTACGAAAATGTTTTTTTGAAATTGTTATAACTCGGTCAAAAATTGACCAAATTTGACGTTCTATATATGAAAATTTTTGTTTTTACACAATTTTTATATCCATAGAATATGGCAAACAGTAGGACTTTGGAGCTAAAGTTATTAATAACACAGATCAACAAAAAAAGTCTTACTTTTTTATGAGATATCATAGTGTGCATTAAAGACGCTGAACACAATCCCGGGTCACAAAATTGGCCATCACGTCAGGATTTTGAGAAAAGTGTGGTAAAGACCCCAAAAAACGTGTTTTTGAGGATTTTCAAAATTTTTTTTATCCTAAACCTGACGCACCAGAAACTTCTACATAGACTTAAATTAAAGCTTGAATTGTCCACTATAAGACCCATATCCGTAAAACCAAAAAAAAAAAAATTAAAAATTTTTTCAAAAAATGAGGTTGAAGTTATCAAAAATGTGTTTTTTGGGTTGCTTTAATGGACTTTTAAAATTGTTTTGGATTTGCTTGAAAATTGTTACTCAAGGATGTTTGAGGTCGCGGATTATAATCTGACGTGCGAGAAACTTATAAAATGTTATAATCTGCTGATTATATTCAGCGACCCTAAAAATCACATTTTTTGTAACTTCAACCCCATGTTTTGAAAAAATTTTAAATTTTTTTTGGTTTTACGGATATGGCTCTAGTAGTGGCCAATTCAAGCTTCAATTTTAGTCTATATAGAAGTTTCTGGCGCGTCAGGTTTAGGATAAAAAAATTTTGAAAACGTTCAAAAACACGTTTTTTGGGGTCTTTACCACACTTTTCTCAAAATCCTGACGTGACGGACAATTTTGTGACCCGGGATCGTGTTCAGCGTCTTTAATGGACACTTTTTTAATAAATAAAATATTGAATATTTGAAATAAAATCTGCTTAGGTTAATAATCTGTTTAGGTGTATCTGTCAAAAATATTTGGACACTATGGTATTTCATAAAAAATGAGACTTTTTTGTTGACCTGTGTTATTAATAATTTTAGCTCAAAAGCCCTATTGTATGCTATATTATATGGATATAAAATTTTAAAAATTCGAAATAAATAGATCCCATCGTTTGCTCACAATCAGACAACGCCTAAAAGTTGTTAATTCAGTTCTAGTTTCTTACAAAAATTAAAAAAAAAATCGATCAATACATTCTTAAAAATAAATTTTTTTTTTTAAATTAAAAAAAATTTCGTAAATTTAAAAAAATTTAAAAATTTTTTAATATTTTTATCAAAAACTACGCATAAAAACAAAAATTTTCATATATAGAACGTCAAATTTGGTCAATTTTTGACCGAGTTATAACCATTTCAAAAAAACATTTTCGTAAAAAACATGATTTTTCAAAAACCTGTATCTCTGAAACGGCTTGATGGAAAAATTTGAAAAAAATCATGGTAGCTTATTTCAATGAGCACTAAAAGAAAAAAAAATATTTGAAAAAAATCTGAGATGCAAAAGTCAAATATTGTCCGATTTCGCGTGGAACGCTTCATTTATTAAACATGTTTGTTAATTTTCTTTATTGTACGTACTGAATTTCTATCGATATACTTTTTACAAAAAATTTTCAACCACAATAATCATGAAGTTTATATAAAAAAAATTAAATTATCTTTCAGACATTATGTTTATACCTGATGAAAGGGAATCTAAGAGCTGTTGAATGCCTGAATGGATTTTGTTTCTTTCATATTATAGAACGAGGCAATGGATCACCGGGTCAAGCATGACTAACACGCACGTTGCATCAGATAGCAGATTTTATTTTAATATTCCAAAAGTGAACGACTTTTTTTAGTGTTTCTCGAATTCTTTTTAACATTTTATCAATTTATAATCTCTTTTATCTTGAACACTAAAAACTAAATAATTCTTTTTTATTTTCTTGTCATTTAGAATCTAATATTAGTGAATATACATTTTTTTCAATAAATAAATAATTTTCAAAGATGGGTGGATCGTAAATGGTCTTTACTAGGTATATTGGCACGAAAATGGCGTTATGAGTGTGAGAGTCATTCAGTTTTGGAACCATGCCCATTCTCGAGAGAATTTACTACACGCAGGACCTAGAACAGTCTATTGCTGAAACTGGAAGGTGTTGTTTGGTTTCATCAGTTGTTATATTTTCCTTGTTAAATTTTTAATTCTGTTCATGGAAATACAAATTTTCAATAATTGAAATTTTTCATTTAAATAAGAAATGACAATTGAAACTTGAATTTAGTTTCGTGTCTATTCGAAGCTAAATTTAAAATTAAAAAAATTTGAATTTATTTCAATGTAAACCAAAAATTAAAAATTACGTACCATTTACAGACCAACTGACAAAAATAGAATCAGGCTGAATCAAATATAAGAAAACATTTTACTTAAAACTAGAAATTCAATTTTTCATAACTATAAAACATGAAGAAATCGATAACTTCAAGTCTTCGATTCGAAGACATCGAATTCTTCATGTTTTATAATAATTAATATTAATTATTAATAAAAATAATTAATAATAATAATTAAAATCATTATCAATTCAATTATTATTTTCCAGAATTTTTATCTAAAATTCTTCTTTATATCGATTGTTTTTAATAATTTTCGAACAAGTTCTTTGACAATTTTCAAATTCATTTCTTTACAATATTTAATTTTACGAAATTTCAATTTTTAGTTCAATTCTTTTATTAAATAAGTATTAGAATATAGAAACTGATAATATTATTTAAAAAACTCCATTAAACTTTTACAAAAAAATTAATTACAAAATTCAATTATTTTTTAAAATTCACGCTTTATTGCTTTTAATATTCATTGATTATCTAAAATTTTAACTAAAATTCATTTTTATGAAATAAACTTAAATTTTTATTAGAACATTCTAATTCAATTATTTAAATAAAAATAAAACGCAATTAAATATTTTATTGAAGAATTGAACGTTTCTTAAAATTCAATTATCAACAAATTGTCAAATACTTAAATTCTATTAACGAATTTTAATAAAATTTTTAAGAATAATTACATTTTTAGAGAAATTTGATTAAAATTGTATTAAAAATAATTGAAATTCTGCATTTAATTTTATTATTTATGAAAATAATTAAATTCTTGTAAAACATTAACAGGAATTGAATTATTTCAAAAAATTTTAATGAAATTCTTGGCATAAGTTAATAAAATCAAAATTCTTCGCAGATCTTCAATTACTTTCAGAAAATTTTAATAAAATTTTTCGTAAGAATTTAAACATTTTCGTAAAATAATAAAAATCTTTGCAGGAAATCAATTATTTTCAATAGTTTTAATAAAATGCTTCTCAAGATTTTTATTATTTTTTGAAAATAATTAAAAGTTTTTGTAGAATTTTATTAAATTTTTTTTATATAATTAAATTCTTTTGGTGAATTTTATAAAAATAGTAAATATTGAACAATATTTAATTTTTGCAAAGAATATTATTACTTTTGAAAATATGTAATTCAAATTTTGCAATGGATTTTATTAACATTTTTGAAAATAATTGAATCTTATTACATTAAAAAATAATTGAATTCGTGTGATAAATATTGTTATTTATGAAAATAATTATTAATGAATTTTAATAAATTTTTTGAAAATAATTGAATTTCTGCAATCATTTGTAATTTCTCTAAAATTCTCCAAATTATATCGTACAATTTAAGTACTTTTCATTTTTTTTTTGAATGATATTACGGACTTTGCGAACCTTTTTTAAAAAAAGGGACTTTTACGGACTTGAAACAACGTTACGTACTTTTTTAGGATTTATGAACCTACTTCGAGCCCTGTTAATAGAATGTCATTTTTGTATCTGATTATGGCCATTAGGAAACATAAACGTCTGTGAGTTAGCTCTTCATTGGCAACAGAGATTCGATAAAAATTTAATTAGTTTATCAGTTACTATCAACCTCGTAACTTTTGTGGTTTATCACTTCAAGTAATATTTAATATACTATATTTAATAGTAAATCAAAAACTTCTTTGGTAGCGTTTATAATTTCTGAATATAAAAATTTGAATCAGCGAAATTTCATTGATTTCCCAGCGATAAGTATATAGATACTACTAATTTCAAAAAGCGTGTATACGTTTATAAATCAGGTAAATTTTTTCTGATTATTTAGTGAATTGTCACCAATGAGTTGTAGTATTTTGCCATGTTGGTTTTCACACTTGGGTATGTTAAAATATTTTTAAAATATTTAAAGTTCAATCATACTATAGTTATGAATTCTACAATTGTTTTATTAAATACTGTAATGTAAATATAATACTTAAATAGGTAGATTTTTTTAAGATGAGGTTTCAATTTTATCTTAGAAAAAAGATTCATAATCATTGACGATTTAGGAATAAGCGATTCGTAAAGAATAAGTTTCTGCCGTTACATCTTTGATTATAAATATTCAAGAGTGATTTAGCACTCTTCGAAAGTGCTGTATATACTCCCCCCCCTCCCTCTCTCTCTCTATTCTTCAATCATTTTCTCTAGTGTTAAAAATCAATTATCAATTCTCACTTCACTCATATTTAATTAACATTGAAAATTTGTTTGTAGTATACATAAGTATTTTAAAACACATTGTAAAATTTTTATTTATATATTAATTTTAATATCTTCTGTATAATTTTCAGTTTTAATCCCTTTACTAACAAATGGACAAAAACAGCCAAAAGTTTAAAAGTTTTCTCTTATGATCTTAAAATAAATATCGAATTAAAAATTCTTTAATTTTATACTTACAATTGCTAATAAAAATTATTAGATAAAATTTTTATGTTGTTAATAATGAAATATTTTAATTAATACACTTTTTAATATTCTTGAAATGTTGTATTGTAACATATAATTTTTATATTTTTTATTTACATTCATTATTAAAAATTATTTAAATATTTGTTACATTTATTTTTACATTCTGTAACTAATTTAATTTTTAGTTATTTTAACCAATTAAAATGAATCAACGGATAAGTAAATTATTTTCCCAAAGGGTTGTTGTAGGAGGAGGTTTCTAAGTTCACCTCAATAATTATACCTGATAAACGCGTGTACGAAAGAGGAAACGCTCGACTCGTCAATTGATCATTTCTGCTTCATAAAAAATCCCATTGAAAATCGTGATTATAAGTTATCACGTCTTACACGTGTTCAATTAGATTGCATATTTTTTTTTACTTTTAAGAAGACTGTTGTAATTCTGTTGTAGATTAAAAACTGAACTCCATTTATTGTTTTTATAAAACTTTTCTTAATGGATAAATTGATCTAGAATATTTATTGTTTCATCATCAATAAACTTTAAATGAATTTGATTAAAAAATCAATTAGTTTTAAATAAATTCTTTAAAGATTATTATTGACTAGAACGTTGTTTTGAATCATTTCACTCTCTTTGATTTTTTTATAATTGTGTTTTTAGAATATAAAAAGTTCAAAAAATAACTACTGACAATTTTGGATTTTATATAATGAAAGAAAATAAAAAGCAGAAAATAAAAATATAGCATCGGGTCCAAACGATCGGAACCTGGAAAGTGCACCTCCTTTCTTTTGTACACACGTCCTGACAATGAATAGGTGCTTCGTGTTGGAGCTTTTGCTCAATAGCGAAAAACAAATGGTCCCCGTTTAAATCATTATTGGCTTGTGGTATCGGCCGTTACTGCTCTCTCAACCTCAAAAAACTTCCAAGTCATAAAATTTATGTCTTTAGTGTTTTTTTCTTTGTAAAACTTTCCCTTATGGTCGCTTAATTTTACATTACTTCGTTGATAAGTTATTAAATTAGTTCAATCATTGCAGACCTTTATAATTTAAAAGAAGACAATACTTTTTCACTCAACTGTACTGAACGTTAATTGTCATTTTATTGTAATTAAAATCTCAATAAAATGACGAGTTTAATTAATTTTTTTAATACGGTGAGTAAAAAACTTAATAATTTGTCAGCAATTGTCGTATAATTTTAGAAACTAATGATCCCTTTTGAAATTAAACACACCTGTTTGCAGAAAATTGTAATAAGCACTGGCAAACGAAATGTCCAGTGAAGATTCATATCCCATCTTTAATATACTGTTATCTTCTCTTCAAACATAAGATAATTAACGGTACGTAATTGTTACTTTCCATATTCTGACCTGTAGTTCAAGGATAAGGATCATTAACAGAATTTTCACTTTGCGTTCAGTTTGATTGATAAATGTTATTTTGTTAATTGAATGACTTTTAATTGTTGTATGAGTAAAAATGAAAAAAATCAAATAAAGTATAATTTTTAAAAATAATTCTAAAGAGTAACTCAAATATTTTATAAAAATGTGAATAATCTTATTAAATTCTTTAAAATCTGTATGTAAATCGAATACTATAATATACTTTCAAAATAAATTTTGCAATAGTTTTTTATTCTCATAGCAAAGTAGGGAGTTTAAAAAAAAAGATCTATTTTGAATAATTTTTGTGTTGTGTTTTGTTTTATTGTGATTTCTCTTGGAACTTGATTTGATCAAAGCAGCTCACTTCTATTATTCTTATTTCAACGATTTCAGAAACACCATAATCATCAAATAAAAAATTATTTGATGATTCAATCTTTGAATTTATTGACATTGTTGATATTTGTGAGTCATAGGGTATACGCATGTTCTTTAAATAAAAATTAAAACTTAAAAATAAACGAATTTGCTCAATAGAAAGTCTGCCATCCACTTAATTGAACATATTGACTTATAGTCCAACCAGTTTGATGCAACATTTATAAAATAATATTATTTATCTATTGTAAAACTAATACAATATTTTTTCAATGCTAATAAAAAATTCAAGCACTTCTACTCCTACAATACTTTGCAAGAACCAACAGATATATAGTCTAAAGAGTATTAAGCGAAATAGGGTTTTTTATTTTTGGCTCTTTATTTCTCGTCTATTGTAATGCAAAATAGGGAATATTTGCAAATTGACATAACACTAGACGAAAGAAATAAGTGAAAGGTCTCATCTTCGTCATGTGAAATTGAGTGAGAGGTCAATATTCGCGTCTGGGTGACCAACGCTTTACGACACTCGTTAATTGAAAAGCTCTTTCACGCCAGACTAAAGAACAATCGTACAATGGACTTCGTTTCGCCGTAATGTTCGTACATGTACATGGAGTGTAAGTAAGTGCCTTTAAACACCATGGGTGGTGCGAGGTGGTGCATACCAATAGAGGAGTAAAATGAACCTCTCCACGTGACCAGATTTTATTTAGAATTTAATGAAAATGTGTCTGCAACAAATCCCTTAATTTCACATTCGCCATGCGATCTTCTGCTTTTTCATAAGTTCTCTCTGCGACGTCTTCAAAAATGTTTACATTTAAAATAATTATTTCCGTTCTTTACTATTATTGTTAAGAATTATAATTCTTAAAACTATAATAGTAAGGAACAGAAATTTTTATAAAGTTTTATTGATAAGAATACAATTTTTTTATAAAAGTTAAAATTTAATATTTGTCTACTACTTTGGGTGAAATTTCCTAACTTTTCTGAATTCTATGAATTGCAACTTTGTCAAAATTTATATAAATGTTAAAACAAGTCTAACTAAACAATTTATTTATTTAAATGTTTGTAATTTGACACTTATTTTTTTAAAACGAAGATTTTAGGCTTCAGTCTTCTTAGGAAAATCATTTGACCGTATAAAAATCGAAATAAGTTGCACTTTACAATTTACACCTAGAAAATAGTATTTTGTTACAATATATGACAAAAAGTCGAAAAAGACAAATAAAAGTACTAACATCAGAGACTTGTTGTATTACTAGAAATTATCAAATAATAAATTAGAAAAGTAGATGCTAAAAAGATTTAGACTCACAAATAATTTTGTCTACATCTTTATAAGAAGAATTCGCCATTAATTAAACTGCTGAAGAAGTCAAAGGAGTGGACCGGCTTTTTTCTCTAGACCATCAGATGAATTTATTTCCCCATTATTTTTTACTGAATAGTCATCTGCGGAATGCCGACAGGAATATGTGACACGACTACTTTACGATGTACGAACCATGTCACTAGAGTCCAGCTTCTGTACCGAAGAAAACAATGACTAAACATCAATTAATTAAGCATTTACAAAATATAAAATGACTTTTGGTAAGAAATATTTTTGTTATAGAGAACATGGAATTCAAGAGATGATCTAATAAAAATAATGATTTTCTACTCAATTATCCTCACAATCTAATATTCATTCCACAGACTCCCAAAACTATTATTCTCAAGATAAAAGTAAATTTTAAATGTAAATGAAGATATCAGCTGTAATTCCTGTTGGAATTGTATTGAAACGTTAGATGCTCGGTTACCAAGTCCTTAACTTGCAATTTCCTTGCATTTATAAATATTAAAAAAGTTTTTATATAGCTAAAGAGGATTCTCAAGAATAATTGATAAGGTGTTGCAATCTCTTTCTAAGATTGGCTTCGCAACCACGAAAATTTCCACTAGCGAGTATTTTTACCTCCTTGTTCCCTTCACACATCATCCCTTGGTTTTCTATGCTTCATCCTCTTTTTCTGTCTCTTCTTCTTTCCTCACGTTCTTTCTTGCCTCGGGAAATGTCTCTGGAGGCTAGAGACGTTTTAGCGACCAATTCGAAGCTACCGAGTTGAAAATCCCGAAGGGCCAAAGAAAGGCGTGACTCAACTCTCAGTAATGAATTGCCAGCGAGATGATAGAAGAGTGAAATGCAACAGAGACGGAGATAAAAAGAAATAAATGAAAAAAGGAAAAAACGTATTTCTGACGACAGTTTATGATAACTTTACGTTGAAACAAATGTAACTGGAAGTTCACATATTGTGAGTCTGAGAGAACCGAGGAAATCAATTTTTTAATAATAATTATTATTCCTAATTCATAAAATAAAATGATTGCGTTACTGATTATAATATTATTGTTATTAAACTATTTAATTATATATCCAAATTAAAAAAATTTACTTACAGATAAATATTTATACCTTAATACAGCATCCTAAATATATAACAAACAAAAATTTAAATGAATTATAATTTTTCCATATAAATAATGGTGTACATAATTTTAATTCGAAGAAATGGAAATAAGAATAATTATAATTCGATATAATTTTTTCTGCTAAATATATTTTCGAAACAACAGTTATTTTCGTACGTCTGATGATTATATCAAATAATTTTGATAGGATATTCAGACATCCGAAACAACTCTTATAGACATAAATTATACTAATGCGAATAATTTAGTTATACCTTTTTAGTATGTGACTGTTAGATTTTAGCTACGAAGAATAAATAACAGTAATTGCAATTGATTGTAAAAGCAAGGTGTGCAAATTATCTATGCTTGTATTTCATATTATTAAAGACTTATAGAATAATTTTTTGATATTAAGAGAGTAGATAATTAATATTTTGTCATATATATGTAAAAAATATTTTTTTGGTTCTTAAATGCGACATTCACTGCTCTTAAACAAAGTAGGTAGTGATAGAAGAAGAAATGGAAATGATAATGGTAATAGAAAAAAGAAAAACAAGTAATTAGCCACCGACGTGAAATTGTATGGATGTAAGCATGAATAAATTTTTTGTTTCTGTGAAATCTGAAGCAATTGGTACTTTTGTCTAAATAGCAGAAAATTAATCTGCAGATTTTAAATGTGCTAAAAAAGAAGCAATTTTTTTCGTATAGGAATATTGCAATGTATTCCTAACATGTCATATTAACTCTTTAATGACCAAATGCGTACAAAAATGTTACGTCATCATTGTCAGAAATTTTTATTATGAAAACGGAATGACAAAAAATTTTCAATATGCATTTCTTAAAGCTCAGAAACCGCTCTTTCGAAAATTGCAATAAAAAATATTGTAAATTTGTAAGTAAACAAATTACATGTAGTTATTTAAAAAAATATGATTTTTTTAAAGATTTTTCTTTAGAAATCAATTTTTTAAAATAATTATAGCAATGGAATACATCTCATAGGTATAAATATTGCGTCAAAAAAGTCCTATCTAAAATATCGTAATAGACAAATTAAAAAAGTTAATAAATATTATACAGCAAGAGCACATTTTTTAAAACTTAATAAATTCACTTAGAATTGGTCACTCGGGGGTTTCGAGGTTGCTGTTTATAAGTATGATGATAGTTTTCAAAAATTCTAAGTGGCGGATTTAATATGGCGAATTCTTTTTTAAAACTTTATCGAATTCACTTGGATAAACCAGTTACTAGCGAGTTTTTGCAATCGCAGATTATAAATATAATAATTAACAAAAATATCGGAGTTAATGTGGTAAATACTTTTTTAAAAATTTCATTGCGTTTCCTTGAAACCGATTTCGTGGAGGTTTCTTCCCCAGCAGCATAGTAGTAATATTGATATTAACCTTCACAATACTGTAAACTATAATAAAAAATTCCTAGAGAAATCAATTTCAAGTGAATTATATAATGAAATTTTGCAAAGTGTCCGCTATATTGAATTTTTAGAAACCAAAAATTTCTGCCAAAGTTCAGGTAAAATTTTCGTACATTTGGTCCATAAAGGGTAAATAAGTTAGTTCTAAAAATATAGTACATTCTATCTTTTCAGATTTAACAATTAAAATATAATTTGTTCTGAACTGTTTTATAAACTGTATTATAACTAGTGAATTAAAAAAAAACTTATCTCAAAATTTTTCAATAATAGAAGAAATTTAAAAATTACAGAATATTAAAGCGGAATGTGCAGAAACTGGATCTAATACAGTATATTTGGAAATTTAAAAGAATTAGAAAATTAAAAGGAAATTATCGAAAAGTTAGAATTCATTTTCAATAATCTTGGCCTTAAAAACGAATAAATAAATAATAAATAAATTTAAACATTCCTATCGGGTGGTTCCTTTAATTAATTATTGCAACAATTTGTCGGATTGTTTTCTTAATTTGATGAAAGTGTAGGCCTATTTCGTGGGAAATAATTCGGACCAGATGGAAGCTTGGTAATAATATTTTTCCCAGGGTTTTAATAGATTTAATTCCGGAACAAGTGCAATTAATTAGTAAAACAGAAGAAAGGGAATGGTGAAAAGAATAATTGCTAGCCATAAAAAGTTAATCATAGATTACTTCCCTGTTTGTATACATATGTATATACATATGTATCGTATTATATTATACATGGTTGATAATGTTATCTTCTGTCTTTACAATTGTTGATTTCGCAATGTTGGATTGATTGTGGTGGAGCAGTCAGAAATACATTTTTGTGTACCATGTGTCAAATAGTAAGGAAAAATTCGAATAACTTTTCTGCTTTAATTTATATTTGCCTCAAATAAATTCTTTTTTTTAGCAGAATACAAGTGATTTTCTATTAGAAAGTTAGTCAAATTTTTCAGAGTATTTGTTCGTCACTAGAAGTGTTATATTTAAATATATATTCATAAGAAATCACAAAAATTAATAGACTGCAATTCTTTTGATATATTTTAGTTCTTTTGTTAGAACTGAGAAATGACATTATAATTTAATCACCCACATACTTACAGTCTATATTTTTTGCAAAAAATTAGTAACAATTACTGCTTTCGATTGTTTAAAACATATTTTATGACATCTTAAAAATGTTATATTGGTTTATATTATATATTGTACAAGCGTACAAAGATTTGGGTTTCATTTTAATGTGCATCTGAATTATGCATTGTGAAAAATATAATTCCACTTTTGAAAATGACAGATATAGGTATGAGCACATGAGATGTGCACTACTTCACGAAATGATATATCTGTTTGAGGATTAGAAACAAGTTTCCCGTGAAGTTGGCAATGTTCCGCCTAGTTGACTCTATTGTTTATTGCACAGGCTCTCTCTGCTGCATTAGATAACGTAGTCAAGAAGTAAGGGCAATATTACAGGTCACCTGATATGGGGATACAGAATAGTGACAAAACGTGAGCAGAGATTAAACTCCTCTGTAAACTGATTTCGACTTGATCAGGTTGGAGCTGCTAGTCAGGTATTTGCAAGTTATATAACTTTCTAGTTAAAGCTTGATTAATAATTTATCCTGCGGTATAACTGAAGTCATAAGCTGAAGACAAACTAAAACCATTGAGCAAGGAGCTTTTCTATAAAACTCTTGAAGAATACAAATTCATTAAGGAAATATATAACTCGCTTATTAATAAATGATACTTGCTTTTATTTCTTCATTGGAAATGTTTTGACATTATTTAAATTTTACAATTTTGAAAAATATGTGTTTCCCTTTTATTATACATTTGAATGTGTTTAGATATTAAAATATTAGTCACCATATTATTAAAGGTAATAATACGAATATCTAATGTAATATTACACTGCAGAACAAAAAGTACATTTATTGAGTGGTTCGAATCCCATTTACTCTATTTGCCACCCATCATGGTGGTGCTACATAAAGGGCTTTTAACAGAGTGGAAAATAAGAGAAAGAAAGAAATATCTTCGGTTTTCTCTCGTAATTTCATTGACAGCCTGCTCAAAAGCGAACTTTATAATGATGCTCAACTATATACCAAATGCTTTCTTTTTTACAATAACAACACCTTCATTAGAGCGAGATGCCTGATTGAGTATAAAACAAGGAAATAAATCAACAATAATTACTCCATTCTTATTGGAAGATGTTAATTGGTTGTCAGGTAACCAAAATAGAAGATATTATAAAAGAAATAAAATAATAATACCCAAACAGCACAAAAACTTATGGAAATTTGGACATGAAAGATTGCAAAAAGATTTCAAGGAATGATTGTTGCAAGCTTTCTAAGCAAGGTTTTTACAAGCTTTCTGCAAGCTTACTACAACAGATTGCTAAAGAATTGCTATGAATTTGCAGCATATTTTGAATTTTGCATTTTGAAATTAATAAATTAGATTTCTAGTTTAATTTATTAGTTCTAATATATTTTTGAGATAATATAGTCTATGATCAACTAAGCACTTAACGAGTAAAATTTAACATGCATTTAATAATCTTCAGTATTATTCATTAATACCTATCATCTTACGTATTGCGCTCGTATTTTACAGTTAACATCTGTTTATTTTATATTAACAGTATACAAGAAGATTTAGAATTGCGATTAATTCTATCAATTTGAAATAAAATTTATACTTTCTATAAACAAATTTATAATACTTTTAAAATATGGTTTAAGTTTAACAGATTTTAATAAAAATTGGTAAACTCGTGAATAATGTTAATATATCTCATACTCTCAAAACCTGTATAAGTGAAATTCACAAGGTTTCCAGTTATAAGTTTACTAAGTCACGGATCTACTCGACCAGACATTTTTATAAAGCATTTCCAAAATAGAGAAAAATTTGTTTAGTATATTTTGAAATTACAAATTTCACTTAATTGTAAAATAATATTCGTTTTTTTGGTACATCGATGATAACAGCATCTGAAGTGACTATGGTGATATTAATCTGTATCAGTTAAATTCATTTAATATTTTACAAAACAAGTAATAGGAAAATTATCGATAATGAAGGAAAAGTATGAAAAGCTTTTTAAGCAAAAATCAGATCAATATTTCATCAAACTTTCTTAAGAGAATTTGACGAAACGTTGATTTTACTAAGCAAGGCGTATTTAACCCAAGGATGTAAGGAAATGCGGGGGATGAGATATTATCGCTACTAACATCCCGGATGTCAAACTATCAAAACGGACACAAGTTAGTATCTCAGCCCACGCGAGGTCAGGTCGCTCAAAAATTTGATGTCTTTTCACAAAATTTAAGAAACTCAAATTTTTCTAATCATTTCAAATGATGCATTTAATGTATTTTGTTCTTTTATTTATTAGATTGACTAAATAACAATTCTAAATTTATCACTATACACACAAAAACTACAAAACGGCTTGAAGATTAAGAATACTCGCATTTGCCAGGACTACCCGCCTAATGGGTTTTCTCGCCAGAGGAGAAGTAAACTGTAGAAAACCTCTCCTGAGTACAACCGGTTTATTGACAGTCAAGTTCTAATGATGTGTACTGGACAATAATCGACAGTGCACATCATTATATCTCGACGTCAAACCTCCCGCTTAATAAATCACGAAAGTATAGTGAGAAAAATACCGGGCTATAGCGGACTCCAAGGCGGTCACCCATCCAAGTACTAACCGCACTGAATGTTGCTTAACCTCGACGATCGCAAGCCACAGAGTCTCATCACTGTGATTTACCATCGGTTGGGTTTTTGAATAAAATTAGTTCATATTAAATAAATAAGTGAATAACACAAAAATAGAATATGAAAAAGAGAGAATGAAAAAATTGTTAACTTTTTTTAGACGAGGATCATTACTAGAACGATTTTGCTAAGTGATAAGATTAAATGAATGATTGATTACATGTATTATGTATAAAAAGACTGATTGGTGTTTCGATTCACAGCTTGTCGTCTCTTGTTGTCAATGTATTCAATAACTTATGCGCACTATGTGTTTTGAATCAAGATAATAAATTCATGTCACTCCAATGAGAATGGTATTCATATTCTATTAGCTGACTTTTCATTCTTTGCATTCGCTAAAAATAAGATAAAAATTTTCAAAATTCTTTAAGTGAAATTTAATAAATCTTTCTATTATTTATTGAAGTATAAGTGAAGCGTTTTGTGCAGAAACCGCGCATAAGTCCATTTTTTTCGAAAAACACTTTTTTATTAAATATATCTTTAAATGAAGCTCTACAATCTGGAAAAATATTACATAAGGGAATAAACTGTAAACCCTTTAAAAAAATAATTAAATTATCATTTATCATTTCATATTCTTTAATAAATTTAATTTACTTGTGATATTCTTGACGTGTTTTGGCATTTTATATTAAACAGTTTATATTATAATTTAATGGATTGAATAAAAAAATTAAAAATATAAATTTAGTTTATATTATAAATGGAATTTACTCAAAGGAAGCAAAAAGTGATAGTGGTGACTGAATTAATTGAAAATTAGAAAATATTGGTAATTGGTTTAATTTATTCTTAAAACAATTTTTATTATTTATAAAATGTCACTAAACATTATCAAAGTTTAATAAACTAAATTAATGTTATTTAATATTTAATAAAACTGCAATACTTCATTTGATTCAATCTTTTCTGTGTTCTTTATTTCATTTTGTGCAGAAACCGCATAAGTCCAAAAATTAATTAATTTTTTTAATCTTTATATTAATTAAAAAATAAATCAATTACATTGGACTTTTAAACTTATAGGTTAGTAGAATATAATGCAAAAAGCAAAATTATATGAAAATCTCAACATTTACACGTAAAATAGGTATTATTGAATCCTGAAAAATTAAGATTTATGGACTCATGCTGTTTCTGAACAAAACGCTTTAATTTTAATTGAATATACACTCCAACGCCAGTTAAAAATTTTTTAAAGAAAAAGTACTCTTACAATTATTATAGTGAAGAGTAAATATTAAAAAGAACAGAAACTTAGAAAATTGCAAAGCAAAACAAAATTTGTCCACAAAATACAAATGAAAACTTTAGCAATAATCTAATTGTAAGTTGTTGTTGACTCGGTCAAGTGTAAATATTTGAACAAAGCTGTTTATAAGTCAAAGAAAATTAATGTACACGTTGTAAATGATCAAAGTCGTAAAATAAAATTAGAAAAAGAATTACCTTCAAAGAGAAAAAAAGGATTTAAAGGGGATATCTCTTTACATTATAATATTGTAATCAACTGTTAATTAATTTCAGTCTTTACTGTTGACATCAATGCATACACATCTTTAAGCTTTGAAAACATATTGCAGTTTGATATATGGTTATTATTAAGTAAAACCTAATTGATTAATATAATATATGAATTTTTTAATGATTTTAGTTCCTGTTTTTTAATAATATGTTTATATATGTAATATATGATATTGTTAATAAAATAAATTACTATTTATATGATAGTAATTAAATTTCCAAGAATAAATAATTTAGCTATTTTTTTTATTCGGATTCTTTTGAAGACCTGAAAACTACAGGGAATACTTAATGTATTTGGGACATTCCACACCAAATCGGAAATTATTTTGCTTTTGCAGTTGAAATTTTTTTTTAAATATTTTTTTTTAGTGCTCGTTGAAATGAGCTACCATGATTTTTTCAAATTTTTTCATAAACTGACTTCAGAGATACAGTTTTTTGAAATATCACGTTTTTTACGTAAATTTTTTTTTCAATTGCTCATAACTCGCCCAAAAATTGATCAAACCTAGTTTTTAATAAAAATATGAAAAACATTATTTAAAACAATGTGAAAAATTTGTGTGATTTGGTCCAATAGCAATCTATTGTTTTACAAAAATTAAAAATTTAAAAATAAATAAATCCCATGGTTTGCCCACAATCAGACTTAAGGATTAAAAATTGTTAATTTAGTGCTAGTTTCTTGCAAAAAATTTTGAAAAAAATTGATCAATACATACATTGTAAAAAATGAAATTTTATTTTAAAAATTTAAAAATTTTATTTAAAAAATTAAAAAATTTTATTGTAAATTATTTAAAAAATTTTTTCAAACTTTTATTAAAAACTAGGTGTGAAAACAAAAATTTTCGTCATTAGATCGTCCAATTTGATCAACTTTTGGGCGAGTTATGAGCATTTGAAAAAAAATTTACGTAAAAAACGTGATAATTCAAAAAACTGTATCTCTTAAGTCGGTTTATGAAAGAATTTGAAAAAAATCATGGTAGCTCATTTCAATGAGCACTAAGAGAAAAAAAATATTTGAAAAAAATTTGAGGTGCAAAGGCAAAATAATTTCCGATTTGGTGTGAAATGCCCCTTTTATTTATTTATTTATTTATATTTATATATGGATGTTCCAACTATATTATTTTTTTCAACAAACTATAAAAATGAGAAGTAGTTTAGAACTTTTGTTTTTTATTCATTAATTTATTTAACAACAAAGTAATGCATAATGATAAATATTTACAAAGGAAATAATAGAATGTCTTATAAATCCCTTTCCTTAAACTTTAAAAGATTGTAGTATAAATTTGAAAATAACAATTATGAATTTCTAATAATAAATATCGATATTAATATAAATAATTTATTTTAAAGATTTATTCTCAATATGTACAAATGCGCAGTTTTGTTTATTTTTGTGAAAACCGTTTATTCACGCCTACACTAAATTGTAATTATTGTAGTTGCTTAAGTATACTCGAATCGCTTCCAGGCCAGCAATGGGGACAAATATGTGCATTGCACTTGAAAATTGTACGCGCAGACGCACTTGATTTGTCTCCTAAAATTGTTTTACTACTGAAAAGTAACACAAAATTTCAGGAAAAATAATTTTTATTTGTTTACTATATTTTCCCTTTTTTAATTTTGTAAATTATTGTTTCAAACAAATTTTCTTTTATGTTTAAAAGTTTAAGTTCGAGTACAAACATTTTTATTCACAAATTTCATTTATAAACATATTAAAATATTTACTATGAAAATTGAAGTTTTTATATTTATTAAAGTCATTTATGTTTAAAGTTAAAATTTAAACAATAATATAAACAACAATATGAAGCTGTTAAAGTCAATTATTTTTCTTTACAGAGATTGTCACCGTATTATATCTAATTTTGGCTTAGAGATGTCAACAGCAGAATGTCATAAATCCCTTTCCTGATAGGATTATAGTCATACGACCCTCTATCATTGTACCCTCTTCCTTATACCAAGCTATATTGTTGGCAGACAAATTTTATTCTACATAGTTGGAAGCGAATTTCAAGTTATCCATAAAATTTGAATTGTGTATATTTATAAACTAACAATCAGGTCATCTTTTAAATCCAAAAAGTTTTAGTGCCGTGTGGATATTGTTTAACTAATTGCTTCGTGGATCAATGTAAAACTACTAAAATCAAGAGTAAATTTATTTACTTGACATAATTTTTATGAAACAATCCCATATTGATTGAGGATAAAAATTTATTTTCTAGTACTGATAAAATTTTTAGCAGTAAATTATAATTGGGAACTAGCAAAAATTCGCGCGCAACTGACTTATCACTCGCCTTTTTAAATAAAATTTGCAACTTTTAAATTAATAGAACGTAACAATTTTTAAATCAATTTATTTAAAAAATAATATTTAAATCTTGAACATCTATAATCAAATAAATTAATTAATGAATAATTTTTCTTAAATATTTCACAATTAACACTCTAAATCTAAATCAGTGAAAATTTTGACTGATTTCAATCCGTGGCCCAGTTTTCTTTAATTCATCAGTGAAATTTCACTGACAATGAGTGGTTTTTACTGATTCTCAATGAAATTCTACTGATGAATTAAAGAAAACTGGGGCACTGATTTGAAATCAGTGAAATCTTCACTGATTCAAATTTAGAGTGAATTCAATTTAAAAAATTCATTGTATGCATTAAATTTGAAGAAACATTCAATTATTCAATAAATAATTTACAAAAATATTAAGAAAACGGGAATATCTAATACTTTTCTTCCCAAAAGAAAAAAATGAGTTTGTAAACAATGTTTATGTATAAAATGGGTATATTTTCTAATTCTTAATCAAAATTTTGTAACAATTAACAATTTTTAAATATTTTTTTTTAAGAAAGAAAAATAATTTGCCTAATAATTTTGATCAGTCAAACGAAATTTGTTAGTGAAAAAAGCATATAACAAACAAAATGGATATATTTTTTATTTATTAATCATATTTTATTTTAAATTTTCTAAGTTGTAATATTATTTTATTATAAATAATTATGAAAAAATGCCTGCACGTTTTCGATTTATCAAACAATATTTAAAAAAAATAGGAGGATACACAAAAACTAACTTCAAACTGCAGATGGAATGAATGAAAACTTAATAATAATCAAATGTCCATGACATCAACAATGAAATTTCGTTCACCATTTAAAAGTACTTATAATTGTTTCTGCTCATTGAATAAACACTTTATAAATGACATACATTATTTAAGACTATTTGTGTAATTTCAGTGTGGTCAAGAGCGCTCTTAAATAATTGAATTTCCCGTTTGGTGGCTTTGACCGCCCTTCAATTGCAATAGGAAATTCGAGCTTGGTCTATAGTTTACACGATCTTGCAAATGAGCTGCGTCCGTTTCCTATTCGATATACCAAATATGAAAGTTAGTGAAGTAACTCCAGCTATATTTAAAATTTCAACCAATATTAACAAGTCTGCATCAAATTTAATTTTGGTGTAGGGAAAAGACTATAGACGTAGAAGATGAGTATACTTAATGAAGACAAACGCATTAAATTTATCTGATCATTTGTCACACTCTAGAGTACCTATTATGTCTATTTTCGTTTTTCCGCTACATTTTTTTACTTCTTCTTTGCGGAAATATCAATTTTACATTCAATGTAAAAATTCATCACGAGCTTAACCTACAATTATAACATTTATCATTAAAACTATTTATCATATTATGTTCTAAACGTTTTTAAAAAATAAGTGAAGTATAAAAAAAGTATGTAAACTATGGAGGAAACTAAAATTATATTAACTTAAACAATTTTTGACGTTGTAAATAAGATTAGCTCTAAAATTTTTTATTTATGTTTAAAAGCGAAATTCTAGTAACAAAAAGTTAAATTTAACTGATTCATTTTATACTAATTTATGGATATAAAAAGAAATAACAAAAATTGAAATAATTTCTATTTTTAAGAAGCTAACATTGATCAGAATTCCATAAATTTTAAAACAAATGATATTATTTTAAAATTATTATAATTATGTAGATGTTTGAATTTTTTTTATTGATAAAATTTATATTTCAAGTTTTTTAATAAAAGATTAACAAGTTTTTTTCTTTGTTACGAAACAGGAATACAGATTAGGGAAACAGTAATCAAGGGAATAGCGTAAATTAGATGATAGTGCTTTAATGTTGCGTACTAAACTATTGAATTACATTTCCGAGATATCAAAATTTTCTTTTATAATAGTATATGTAAACTACAAAAGGTTCATGAATTTCAAGGGCTTATCTAAAGCGCGCTGAAAAGTATTTTTCAAACAAATATAACTTAAAGTTCGTCGCCGATATAAATTTGTACTCATATTTGATTTTCAAATTTGTGTAATATTAAATTAAACTCCATTACGACGAGAGGTAAAGTAATATACTCTGCGCCGCAGAGTTTTAGATAACGTTTTGAAGCACGTTAAATGCATTATTATAATTGTGTTTAAAAGGTTCTGTTAAAAGGGCTCCTGATTGTTAAGTATCATACTCTCATCGCATATTCTTCCAATCTGGGATTCTTATCTTCGATTTTGAGTGTACTCAAAAAAACCTTGGACAGCTAGATTAATTATGTTTGCGAAACAACAGAAATGTAAATCATTGGCATGGAACCATTTTTAGCATCCAAAGTAGCGCTTTAAAAGACTTGATAATTTTTCAATAAATAACGTTTTATCCAAGGCATTGTCGATAGTTTCTGCAACTTATTCATGATACGCAGTCATCAATATAAAGAACAATACTTTTAATGATTTTTTTGTTATTTCTAAGTTGTTTAAAATCTTTGAAAATTAAATAAAAATTCAAATTTTCATTTTCTATCTTTCAGCAATATTCATAAAATGAAAATCTTAGTGAGAAAGCACAGTGTTTATGAAATGAACACAAAAATGTCAACTTTATAACTTTGCAGCTTTTTTTACATTTTCATTTCAATGAATGATACCAGCTGTAATTTTAATTTGTTCTTAAATAAACATTTAAATATGTGTAACGAGTTGTTAAATATAAACATTTTTTTTACTAAATTTTTTGCTTTCTGATTTACATTAATATACGCATCAGCTTTAAGGCTGATCTACTTGACGTAATTCTAAAATTAAAAATGTAAATTTGGAAAGCAAAAAGAATTTTCAACAAATTTAAAAATTAATGCAGAACATGAGCAATTTCATAATACTTATGTCATATAGACTAAATCCTTTTCTCTTTCCGGATTAAAAAGTAAGCGAGACAGATAAAATGAAGAGGATTTGAAATCGTACATTTCTCTGTATAGAAATTTATATACTAAAGTGAATATGTTAATACTTCTTTATAAAATCTTACTCGTTTTATCGAACATATAATTATATTAAACAATCGATTAAATAATTACTTGAAAATTAATTAATTTTTTGTTTTTTTTATTTTATTATTACCCGTGTATAATTTAAAATGCGAAAAAATATTTTTTTTAGAATTTTAAAAGTAAAGAATGTCAGAATGCGAAAATTAAAAATAATTATAAAATATATGCAATGTATTAAAAAGCGTAATCAATTTTTGAAATTTACTGTAATTTGTGACAATTCCATCACATTTAAATGTTTCACTCAATGAAAATGGTAAAAGCACTTCTACTTCAACATTTTATCCATTACAATAACCATTTCCCCTAATTTTGTTTTCAATCCACTCGATAGTACTTTATCTATATATTTATTGAATTTCTGCATTCTACAACTAGACCATAAAATGAGCATATGACGTAAGTAGACAATTTTTCTAAAATTTCACTGCAGTTAAAAAATATTTCAACATTTGCAAAAATGTACATATGGGTGATTCTGCCGAAATACTCCTTTTTGTGAGATACAAACAGAAAAGAAAAAAAATCATTATTTATGGATTAATGTAGTCAATTATATTGAGTTTACAATAATCTACCACCTCTATAGCATGATCATGCTAGCTTTTAGCTTTTAAAGTATATATTTTAAATTAAAATTTACAAAAAAATTAAGAGGTTAAAATTTGGCGCCGGCGTTTTTATTATATATATATATATATATATATATATATATATATATATATATATTTATATTTACAAAAAATTATTTAATAATTATAATTTATTAATATTACCTATAAATTTGATAGATTTTGAAATACTTACAGTTATCAAAAATCTCTTTTAACAATTGTCAAAAATTATTTTTTATAATTATTTTTTACATAAAGACAATTTGATTCACAGGCAAATTAAAAAAATATATACTGTTTTTTTGTTTTCAATTACCAATTGTTTAACAATAATTTTTTAAACAAATTAATAAAAATTTTTATAACTGTTAACGCTAATAAATTGTATGCGAAAAATTAAGAATTTTGTGTAGGTTATATTTTTTTCTTCAAGTCGCATTTTGTTTACTAAATTGTTATAAACAAATTATGCAGGATAAGGGCATTTCATCTCAAGCTTAAACAAATGGATTTCAAGTAAAATAAAAAATTAAGTGAATCATATAGATTTGTTGAGCGTTAACAGTTTTCAAATTTTTTTAAATTTATATTAATTTGTTTAAAGAATTATTGTTATACAATTGGAAATTAAAAACAAAAAAAGATATATATTTTTTTAATTTTCCTATGAATCTAGTTGTTACTTTTTTAATGCAATGGATCGTTTGTTTATAGGGCTTAATGGGTTAATTTAAATTAAACATATTTGACTCATTCAACTGCACGGATACGTTCAATAAATAAAATAGCTCCCTCTCTTAATAATTCCTCATAAAAAATTAAAAGTTAAAGTTACTAATGATGATCACGTACGGAAAGGTCTTCCATGATAGAAAGTATAAGTGTTCATGTACAGCTACTTGTAGCAGTTCCTGTTTATTTAATCTAATTCGGGAATAGTTTATATATGGGCATATGTGCGGAACTGGTTGATACACATTTTTAAATTATATAAGCACTTTTTATTTATAATTTGTTTTCTTAGAAATTAATTTAAGAATGATTTTATTTTCTTGAGTGATTTGAAAATATGTGACTGAATCTGGGAAAAGGGGGCTTAGAAGCAAAACATTTTTTTCCGAAACATATTATAGCATTACATTTTTCAGATCTTGAATTGTAAAAAATCGTCAATAGTCCACAAATCGATATTTTTTGTCATATAAGCTCCCTTCTCTCAGAAGCTGTTACCTATGATTTTTTTTAAGAAAATATAATCAAAAATATGAATTTCTTTCTTTTTTTGTTTTTTCTATATATATGAACATATTTTTGTATAGTGCAAAACATGTTGAATAATATAATTTTAATAAATTTTAAGAGATTTTTTAATGTACCTAATAAAAATATGAAAGTAATTAATAGAATACTTTCAAAATTAGGAGGACTTGTCAGTAACGCATGAAGTCGACCGGTACCATTTTTTTATTAAAATGTTAAAAATTTTTCAGATATATACTTGAGTAGGTAAAAGATCTCAAGTGGAGAAATTTTGAGTACTTTTCAGAAACATGTTCCTGTACCCTTTCGCTGTTACAATTTCTGCTGTAGTTCACTTGACGATCCTGTACAGGATCAGTGTCCGCATAGTGATATGAACATATATGTGTTCTTACTTATGAAAATGTATTTACAAAATTGCACAGAAATTTTTAAATTAAATTAGTTATTTTTGACAAAAACTTAAATCTATCTGATTATTTAAGTAACAAATTTAAAGGTTATTGTTTATTAATAGGATTAAAATGAAAAGTCTCCGTGGACTTACAAGAGAAGACACTTTAGAAGTTCTTTTATTATTTAATGAAAATTTTATTGACTGCTTTTATGAAACTTTTCTATAAATTTTAACTTATAGTCCATTAATGATTCTAAAGGGTATAATCTTTTATTTGTATGTTTTAGATTGCTTTTTATACCTTTTGTTCCGAACAATTTTTTTTATTTATCCCTAATGATATTCGAGACCTGTTTTAAGGCTCCTGCAACTTACTCAGCGCCAATTCCACAAGGTAGCCATTTCTCGTGTCGGTTTTCCTATAAAGAATACAATACCATTCTTTCGTCTTTCTCATTCTTATCTCATTGTTTCCCGCAAGAAGACACTACTTTATATTCACTTTATATTCACCATAGATTCTACATCCACATCTTTTATTCAAGATATAATTTTCATATTTGAATTATCTTCTATTAATTTAAAGTCTTAAAAAGAATTTTATTCTGGGGAAATATTTACTTACACACAGTGACATATTAAACAAAAAGCGCATACATTAAGTTCATTGTAGATTTTACATATACATAAACTGTAAATTTGTAGAGTTTGGTTTCATTACTACTTCTCAATATTCCATTCTTAGCTCTTTTATCTTATTAAAATAACTAGAAAATTGTAAACAATTTATGCTATTATTTTGATTAAATATTCAAAACATATTACTTACTTTTTATAGTAAGAGTAAGAGATGAAAATAACAAAAGATGAACTCACCTGAAACAAAAATAAATAAAAGTCATTAGTATAACGTTTTCAAAGAAATGGACAATCTTTTCACAATTAGAACGACGTCAATTAACAGGAAGACTATGAAAAATATATTTTATGGGTTCTATTGAGAAAAACGTCTGCCCAGTTATAAGGACTGTGAGATAAAGTTATAAAAAATACGAGTGCAGACTCACAATGCTATTAATTCAAAAGACGCTGCAAGGAATAATCATAAATCCAACGTCCCACGAACTTTCAAATCAATGCCTTGAGTTTTTTTTAATTACGTGTAATTAAAAAGCTCCAGACGGTTTATACTTTTAATTTTACTCCAAATTCCATTTTAAAATATAATTTTATTTAAAAACGAAAGTTAAAACATTAAATGTTTAATTTGACTCATTAGAATTAGAATTTGTATATATAATAATAATTTATGTATATAAACATGAATTACTAATTGTAAGAATGTAATATGATATTAAAGAATTTCTCATCTAACGTAATGATTACAAAAATTTTAAAACGCTGGCAATAAAACTGTGAGTATGTAATTTTTAATTTTGCCAGTCTCTCACATGTGATCATGAAGAAGCGAGAAATTCATTTGTAATGCGGACCAATGCCAGCTTTTCAAATGATTACGTAATCCTTTCATGAATGTGCAGCGCCGCGCTGTCTGCTCCGACGAGACTAAAAGACGGCTTTGACTTGATTGCACTTGTTGCAATAAGTACTGAGTCGGCTCACTGAACCATCAGCAGCAATCTCTTAATCATGATTCATATTACTTTATCCATCTATTTCTTCAGGAACAATTAACGCAAAATTCTTTCAAGTTTGTGTCCCTAACCTTCAACTTTCCTTATTAATTCAATTCTATTTTCTCCGCTCATACGCAAAAAGATATTACATCATCATAAGGAGATACTGTTTTTAATGCAAAAATAAGCACTTCGGGAATTGAAATTTAACCTCAGAATTTTAGCATCTATTGCAATTGAAACGGTTGGGACGAAGAAAGCATAATTACATTTTTATGAAAATTATTTATTTATTATTTATTCTTCTACGGTATTAAAACTTGCAGCAAAATTATAACATCATTGTTACAAGTTTTACTAATTGTTGTGATTTACTTGCAGAATGCATGCACGTATGTCCCTCAGGTTGTGCGAATTTTGCACAACTTCTGACTTTAAATATTTTATTGGTTAATAATTTTCTGACATTACGAATAGTATATATATATATATTTTTTTTTGATGATAAGTATAGATAGAATCAAAAAATTATCATACAATATATTCGTATAATGTAAATTAACAAGTCTGGGAGGTTGTTCAAAAGTGATGTCATAGACATTTCATGACTTAGTCAGATCTCAGATGTTTGCAATGAGTTCAACGACCTTTTTCTATATCCTTTTTTAAGAACACCGACCATATGGTTTAGAAAGATGAACAAAGTAAAAGAAAGATGATGGTATTGCGGCTTGAAAGAAAATGACACGTGACTGTAAAAGTTTTCTTAACCTTTTCACTGACAGGAAACTGAAACGTATTTTAATAAAAGTTCGATAGTTTTGTAGATGCAACTAGAATTTCATCATAATTGTTCGAGTTCATACAGTTTTCGTTTTAATTAGTTTTCACTACTACATAACATGGATGAGCACTTAATGGAATCGCTCCTTAGGAATTTTTTACAAGTGTTTTCATAAGATTTTTCTTATGATTTAAGAAGAAGAAGAAGAAGAAGAAGAAGAAGAAGAAGAAGAGACTAAGACAAATTATTTGATTGCTATAATTAGAAAAATTATTAGCAGATTTCTATTCGTTGTGTTGCTATAATATTTATAATCTTTTTTTCAATAAATTTCCATAGGTGGAAAATATATTATGATGTTCATCAAGGCTAATTGTTCTTTGGTCTTAAGTTTTACTTGTAAATAACAGGTTATTTAATTTTGAAATATTTTTGGCGGTTCGATGTTCTCTAGTTGTCCGGTTCTCCACTTTTCATTTAATTTTTTTTTCTTTAATGCGTTCTCTCTCTTTGAGGAACAAATAACACCCGCAAGCATAAAGCGCACTTTAGACGCCGACTTGTTATTAGTGCGTTGGCATAATAATCACGATCTCGTTCAAAAAAATCTCAGTCAGGTTTGGTTCCTTTACATATTTCAGATTCCGTACGAAACCTGCTGAAATGCATCCCTAGTGTGCCAAGTGACAAAAATATCGTAAATTAAAATTTTATTTAGAACTCTTCGATGCTGTCTATGGTTATTTAATAAATTATTTATCTTTTATGATACTGAACCTAAACTTCCAGCAATATTGAAAACATTGTCTCAATAATAAAATACTGCATAAAATATTGCAAAAATGTTGACAAAATTCAGTATTTAAATATTTTTAATACTACTGCAATTATAAACGCAGTGAGTGTTAGCTGACAATATATCCCTATTGAAAACTTCAACGTCGTAAACAATATATCGTATTGTTTGAAATCGTGTACGACGTAGTACATTACGTAGTTTACAACGCCATAAACTACGTCGTATGCGGTTTGAAATTACTACATTGTTTACGACGCGACGTTGAAATTTTCAATAGCCCTGGAGGGTTTTAGCTGTAGTAATATTTTTAAAATTTCTTAAAATGATAAATAACTTTTTACCAAATGAACCAGGAAAAAAGTATTCATTCGAATTGTAATATTATATTCTACTTTGCATATAGCATGCACTAATTTTTAAAAATTGAAAATCAAGTTTCAATAGCAAATTAATAAATAAAAGGAAAAAGAGGAATAAAAAATAAGTTCTTTTATTTCTTTCGTTTAATAAAAAATATCTGTCAAGTAGAAAATAAGGTTGAGACTTAAATAAAGATTTTAAATATATTAGATTAATTTGACTATGAAATCATTTATATGAAAGAGTAGCATCAAATAAGCTTCATTATCATGCATACGAAGAGTTCAGATGATGACAGATGATACACCTGAAATATTAGAATAACAGCGCGTGCCTTCAACATGTACCTAAACAAGGGGAATGAGAATACTGAAGCAAAAAAAATGAATAATTAAAATTTGAAAACTAATTCAAATAGAAGACTTAAGCAAAAATTTAAAAATTATGGTTTTCACAGATTCACAATTTTTAAATATCATTACTAATTATAAACCTTCTATATAATAAAGTATGTTGCAAAAATTAATTTTGTTTCATATGAAGTGAGATTTAATTCCAATATTTATTAAAATTCGAAATAGAATTTAAAGTATATTTGTTTTCAATTTGAAAAAAATCACTTCTTTATAATTAAAATTAATATTATGCATATTAATAGGAATACGTTTTTAGTGTAATTTACAAAATTAATAACATTTTAATACAACACAAAAGATAAAGTGTTACGTTAAAAAAGAAGAACATAGTTAAAATTGAATTTTTGCTATTTAAAAAAAACAGGATGATATTGAAATTGTAATACAAAATTAGAGATGACTAATAGCATTTGTTTTAAGTACAACATATGGAGGCAAAGTTTGTTTTTCTAAACCCGTTTTAAGTAGTTGAAAGTTTAGACCTTGGTTTAAAAAAAAGTCGGTTTTCATCTGGAAAAGCAAATGAAACATTTATTTTTTTAAAAGATATAATGTGTGTCAAATAGTTAATTTTAAAAAAATATATTTAAGAATTATTTTAATGAGATCTAATAATTTAGAATTTTACTAAAAACTACATTACTCACATAGAGAATAATATTACGATTTAGAACGAAAACAACACTAGGTGCAACTTATCTATTGTCATTTTTAAAATATTATACAATACCTACGTCATAATATACATTAAACTAAAAAATAATTATATTTTAAGTAACATTCAATTTTTAGCTTGTAGATTTTTTACTTTAAAAAGAATGAGATTTTTCATTTATTTCCTAGATAGAATCGAAAACTCAACTATTGGGAAAAAGAAAAATTCAAGCATCGCACGATATATTATGTCCTTTTTCATCGACCGATCTGTTCCACTCCCACGACGATAAAGAAGCTTCGTCTCTCTCCAGAGAAAATTCCACATCACTAGCTTGAATTTATGACACAACTTTGATCTTTTTCACACCCCTAAAGCTCACTAGTATTTCATAAAATACGAAGTTAAGAATTATTTGTTATTTATTTAAAACATATTTATATATAATAATAAAATTGTCTACTAATTTAAAGATAATTTAATAACAGATATATATGTATATGAATTAAGGAAAACATTAATTTTCGTACAGAAACGAATTAATAATTAAATAAAAAAAATTTTTATAGGATTAAAATCAGCAAGAAAATTGTACAGTGGATTGGTGGAGACTAAAGTTCACAGATTAAAATATAAATCCTACTGGCCATTCGTGAGATTTAATTAAAATGCGGTTTCTAGCTCGAAATGCTCTGCCCTTTGGATATCGAATTGAAATTCGCGATAATTATTATAGTCTAAGTTATTTCAAATTTCATAAAGTGGAAATATTTCTGGAAATTTTTACATTGAATTATATTTAAAAAAATGTTGGAGACTATTTATATTAAAGCCCAATAGAAATAAAGTAAGTGATTGATAGATAGTTGAACTAAGTTGCGGGTAACAATTGTCTATTTACTTTTACAAACGCTATCTCTGTTCCTTTGATTTCCGCAACTTATACGCCGAAATCATTAAACCAAACTTGTATCTCGTAAGTGTTGTATTTTATTCTGGTTCTAAATTATTATTAGATTTCTCCTAAATGAGATAAATATTTGATACAAATTAAATAACTCTTTTTATTATTCTTATTCAGGTATTTATTAAAGTATGTTCAGTTCAACCCCCTTTTTATTTTTCATTTGAACCTACAACATTTCTTGAAGTGTTAAAATTCATTTTATACGAATAAATTTCCACATATGTGTAGATTATAGGAATGATTTAAAGAATCAGATTAAAATTGATTTTTATAAGATTTTCTTGTAAAATATAGAAAATCAGTACAATTTGTATAGTACTTGATCCCATGTGCATTAAAAAATTGATCGAAAACACTTTAAAATCATGCTGTGGATGTGAAAGTATTAAAAAATGATGAGTGTCAAACTTCTTTGCTCTAATATTTGTTCGTACACTATAAAGCTGTAGAGAAAACGAATCTGATAAATTTATAAGAGTTTTTTGCTGCTTTACGCATAGAAGGCAAAATACTAATTAATGAAGACAGTTGCGACACAACTCATGCATAAACGTCATCAACACCTGTGAACGTATTTCATGACCTGGGTCGCATGGGACATCACGAGAAGCGACATCAATTAGATTAATTACTCGTGCCATTACCATTGGTTCGAAATTTGAGCCTATGTGCGTTTCACTGCATGCCGAGACGAGAAATGTCAAAAGCACTTAAGCTGTTATTAATGACTATTTTGTATACACATAATCAACCGTTTCAAGAGATTTCCACAATACATGCATCACAATAAAATAATAAACCTATGGTAATACTAATAATAATCTAATGTAATTTTGATAAACAGCTAATTCTTCTAACAAAATTAAAATTATTTACATTATTATTAACTTTCAATATTTTTATAAATATTTTCATATGGAGAAACTTCACAAAATATACCTAAATTTATCATTAAAAATAAAAAGTTCACAAATTGATTAACTTTCTATAATTGAAATCTTCATATTTGGGAGTATTTATTTGTCCTGCAAAAAGGAAAAATTCTAAAATCGCTCGTTAACGAGAAGGAAGTTTAAATTACATGATGTCTTTTCGTTGCCACTTCACTAACAACCGGTTTTCTTCCAGCCATTCAAGTTTTAGGCGGCGTACGCTTGAGACTTTTGTTTTTTGCTATAAAAGTACTTAACTCAGTGTCTTCATTTCAGAATCTCTTCCTTTGGATAGTTACTGAAAAATTCAAGCTCTCACTCATTAACGCAATCCAATTGTAAAATTATAAACTTGAAATGTCTTTACATTTAAAAAAAATGCTTCTGTATAAAATGTAATTACAATGAAAATTTGTTTTAAATTATTGAAAATAATAGTTTATTTCAAGACAGCATAATCATTTACATACAATTTTTTTACATAGAAATAACCTTTCTTTAGATAAAGTAATCCGTTGCCGCTGCTTCATCTAACTGATAAATACAATTAACGTAGTAATTCTCTTCAATGAACTGTTTCATAACAAATCTTATCTTATCGTAAACGTTGCATGAACGTGTCATAATTTTATACAAAGTTCATTACCTCTCACAGTCGCGATTACTCATAAAACTCCATTGTCTATTATAGTCACGCAGAAATATGCATGACTCGTGACTTTATTGATGAATTATTAGAAAAATTAAAATATTGTTAGAATCGAGTAAGTTTTACTTCATTTTCGTAATTGTGTTTTTTACTCAATCTATGAAGATTAGGAAAATATTAATAATTAAAATAATTATAATATTTTCATATATTACTTTAATCAAAGAGAAAGCTGCTTCCCTTAAATGTAAATAAATTACGCTTCGCTGAATTTGGTTTTAATTGAAAAATCGTATGCTCCAGCATGACTTTTCTTTGCTAAGGAAATCAAAGGAAGGGGTTTTTTTATGTAAAAAACATGATAAAAAACGAGGAAACAAAAGGAAAGAAATTATCTTATTAAAGATATATATATATATATATATATATATATATATGGGTTTATACATGTAACAGACCTTGAAATTTTTTGGGTTTTTTTATCTAAATAATGTGTGTCTAATCATTAATCTCTCCCACACAAAAAAGAATATTGGATTTAATGTGCCTTATTGCTATTGATGCGAGACCAATTTGTACTACCATTTTTCTGTTCAGTACACAAAAAATATCTTCACTTTCCTCATTTCTTCACACCCTTTATTTATTCTCGTTTACTCCCTTGCTTCAAAATAAAGAAACCAAAATCAAATTTGTCTTTGAATGAAATTTATTGTATCATCAGTTTCTTAAACGAAAACAAATAATACATATCATTTTATTAAATTATTCTAAACTTTTATAGATAAATTTAGTTCAAAGATTAAAAAAATTTATGTCATATAAAAAATTAATACAATACAGAGGATTATTTTAAGAGGCATCCTGTTGAAGGATTTAAAAACATGATTTTATTATTTTTTTTTGCTTCTTTGTATCATAATAATTACTGCTTCAAAAACAGAAACAGACTATTGAAAATCAATGGTCTCTATGCTATGTCCGGTTCTTATGCATTATTAAGGCGTTCAATTTAAAATTTGCAAAAATTCTATTATAACTTTTGTGAAAATTTGTTTTCAATATTGTGGAAAAGAAAAAGAAAAAATATCAATATGTAATAAATACAGTGTAATACATAAACTGATGTATGAAGAAAAATAATATCTAAGAATCTATAATGAATGAAATAATTGGAGTATCTTTAGAGTTCAAGGTATTCATAGGTACTGTGAATGGCACTTACATGCCACACGTTGAGAAATTTCAATGGCTTCTATTGTTAACAAAAGCTACCTGTCGCCACTACACCTGTTCTTTATTTTCTATTTATCGTTTAACTTGCGGAACTTTTTTGAAAAAAAAGTTGTGTAAATATGAGTCATTCAATGTTCAATCGCAGAATCGCCAGTTCTCACACTATACTTAGTTTTTTCAGCAAGTAAACTAAATTCTTTTAAATTCCAACACTTTATCATTCTCTCATTTTTTTCTTTTTCTGTATCCGTAAATCTTCATTTACACTACTTAATCATTGCCATTCTTTGTTATATTGCGCCATACCAGACTCTCTTCTTTTCTTTATAGTTATTTGAAAAATATTTAATCTCGATAAACTGTAGACATTTCTATTCTTGAATTTTATTGAATTAAGCAGCCGCTGTCTAAATAAACCTTTCATTTTACAATCATATAAGTCAGATTCATTATACATATTAAAATGAAAATGTTCTAAAAAAGTTAATCTACTTTTATATTATTTGACACCTGGAAATTATACCTATATTAGCTGGAGTTTTAACTTTTTAAATTCAGAATTCTAATAAGTTATATTTGTCTAAAAAGAAAATAGCCATTTTTTATTTATAGTTTGTTTTAATCCGGCTTTCGTCTTTCTTTGGAAGCTATTATATTTTTTATTTAGTCTACATATATATATATATATATATATATATATATATATATATATATATCTAAGGAAGAGGAGCAAGAAACGAAGAGAAACATACAGAGGTTGCCTCCACTAGCTTAGATGACTTTCTGGACTATTGTCATTGATTTCCATTGAGAGCTTAGTGAGTTTTCTTTTAATATATAAAATAAGCTGAATATTTATTTTTTTCATTTACATTTTGTCGCTTACCTCTGCATACAAAACTGACATATATTATATAAGAACGTGCCATGAAATTATTTACTGCTTTATAAGTAGTGTCATCAATATAAACAACATTCCAAAGCTTATCTTAATATTATTCTATAATTAAAATTATGAAAGCTAACTCGAAAAAATTGATACAAGCAAAACACCGTCCGATAAAATTTAATATTTTAAGAAAGTCATAGGTGAACGAGATTTTTTAGCTCCGGCTGTTTTTTAGATTTTAAGGGCAATAAGAACCAAGACTAAATAAATACGAGTAAAATACTTTTAACAAAATTCGAAAAATAAGACTAAATTAAATTGCAATTGCAGTGTTTAAAAGATTCTGGTGTCACTAATTATAATTTTTTTTTAAATTTCACAAATTTTTTCCTTAATTTATAAAAAGTTCAAAAATGATCATTACTATACTCCTTATGTTAAAATTTTAAAGATTTAAGCAATGCTCAGACAAGTTTCATTTTAATACGTATAAAAAAATTCTGTCATAATTTTTCATTCATCCCTATAAGTAATAGGAGTCTGTCTTAAGATAATAATAAAATAAGTTAAAAATGAAAGTAAATTTTCGTTTATAATTTACAATTTAAAATCTTAAAAACCAGAATAAAAGTGTCAAGTGGCCGTTGGGCAGAAAGACATGTTCGTCACGAACGATATATATTCACTGAATTAACATGCAATGAATTGCTCCCGGCGCTATACTCAATATAATTACCCATCTATCTAAAGCGTTTGATTTCATTTACACGATATGTCATGTATTTAACCATTACGTATATCATAAAGCCATAAATTAATTTTCTTTGACGCTATATACGCATTACATAAAGCATATATTTAACAATTAATCCTCTGTCAATATAACTAAATATTTAGATGAAGCAAAGGAATGTTATATATATCCCTATTCTTTTTTTCTCTTCACGAAATTGTTTTATATAGTAGTGAAATCCAAATAAAAAAGTGTGCGTTAATTACTTTTTCTCTACCCTTCATCAACCAATGATTGATTGTGGATACGCTGATTTGAAACAGACTCGACACAAGTTTGTTTATTTTTTAACTTCTCTTGTTTTATGGCTATTGATTAAAATTTTACTAACTTTTCTTTCAATATTGAGGCAATTTAATGAAAAATACTTCCACAGTTCAATTCATTGCCTCTCATACCGTTCTCTTTATTATTTTACTTTTAATTCATCATACTATGTCAGCTTGTCATTATTGGTTTCAATTCTTTTGTTAACAATTTATTCGTTTTTACGATTTAAGGTGAAATAGATGTACAAACATTTTCTCAGGAGTAAGGTTTGTTTTAAAAAAAATAATTTACACAAAACAGACGCATTTGTACTGTTTTTAGAAGAGACTTATGTAAGAAAACAAATATTTCCTTGTTTGATTAAGTAAGTAGGTTTAAAGTCATTTACAAGGTTCTTGGTTTTTTAATTCAATAAGTAGTCTTTCTGCATACTAGAATATCATGTTGAGAATATTTTATTAAAAAATATTGTTTAGTTATTAGAAATAACCCCAAATAGGCATAGTAAACTTTGGATTCTTCTCGGGGATTCGTGCAACAAAACTAATTAGTAAATCCTTTATTATTAAAACAAAAATAAATAAAAAATTTAATTTGAAATTTCATCATTTCAGAGAGCTATAATAACATACAGTAATACTTTTAATTTTTTATATTTATATTAGTAAAATATAAAAATGGTAAAAATGGTATGAAATTATATATAAATTTGACACATGTAGAAATTTTTCATAAAATATTAATGCTAATGCAACGAATACACAAAAGTAGTAACGGATGACCATTTACTTAAAAATAGTCGATAAATATTACGATTTCACTGTCCTATTGATCTCAGGATGTTTAAAGAATCACGTAGAATGAAATGACCTATAAAAAATATCCTAAACATTTAAGAAGAAAAAAAGAGCGAATTCTAACATTCGAGTGTTAAAATTGTCTGTAGAAATATAGAATGCTAAATCATCGATAATTTTGACATTTTGTGTGCTTAAACAAAAATCGACTGTTTATTTCATAAAAAAATAATTATTCTTATAAATGTTTTCCATCTCATTTAGAAAATCATAATATATTTATTTTATATTTTCAAACAAATAAATAATGTAAAATGATCGGTATGACAAATTTGAAATTTTCATCAGATTAAACTCTCGATATCTACAGATATTTTAGTTGTTCCTGTTTCTTGCTTTTTCTACTTTGTGATAAGAGACAAGCGATTCTATTACAGATTAGAAAGCAATCAGTTCAAAAATATGGTTTGCAATAAATGAACTCCGACAGAAGTGTTTTGTGTACAATAAAAAGTAAAATGACGAAATTATTTTTGTAACAATTACAGATAAAATTTAAAGTTTTAAGAAATTTAACTAAATTATGAAAACTTTAAGAACAGTAAACTTCTTAAATTAACAATTATCGATAAATAAGTACTGAAACATTTTATTTTTTTTATTACTTCCAAAGATTGTTTGAAAATTTTTAAAAATGCAATTAAACTTTGTGAATTAAATTATTCAAAAATAAGAATTTGGTACCTATCATAAATATAATTCATTTTTCTTTTCAGCTCGCAACTTCTTTCGGAACACTAAATTCTTCGATATAATGCAATAAAGTCCTAAATTATTTTAATATTAACAAGAAATTTTTTTAAAGTTTTAGAAGAAACATATAACATTTTTCATTTATAATTTTTGAATTGAGGGGCTGGATGCTATAAGGGGATACGCGTGAACACACGGCCAGTCAGTTCGGACGTAGAGATAAAATTTTGAAGTTGTTCAAAATGAATTTAAAATTATTGTTTCTTGTTCAGAATTTCAAGGCGAAACTTTTTTCTAATAAAATTTTTTTATATAATTTTTTGTTTTGAAGTAAATTGAGAAAAAAGTGATTTTTTAACCTAAGAAATTTTAATGAATTTTTGACTTCAACTCGTGATTACTTCGTTAAATATTAATATTTTTCCACGAAATTTACACACAATATTCTTCAAACTATACCAAAAGTGAAACAATATTTAGTTTTTTTTTCAAAAAATTCTGCGTCTAAGTAAATAATTATTTAAACAATTTTGCCGGAAAAATGATTCTCCTATTTTCAATTGAAAAAGTTGAGTGACGAATTTTCGTTTTCAGAAAACTTCCAGTGACAAAAATGTTCATCAATATGTTAGGAAGTTTTTCGGAAATTTTTTCGTCATTTGATAATAAATTAAAGAAAATAGAGCAATTTTAACAGCGTCGCGCTATGCTGTAAACGTAAACAATGTCTAACTGTATACATTGGTCTTGTAATGGCGGCCATTCTACACGTGCGCGGCCACGCCGTAATTTTACAGCATAGCGCGACGCTGTTAAAATTGCTCTATTTTCTTTAATTTATTATCAAATGACGAAAAATTTTCCGAAACACTTCCTAACATATTGATGAACATTTTTGTCACTGGAAGTTTTCTGTAAACGAAAATTCGTCACTCAACTTTTTCAATTGAAAATAGGAGAATCATTTTTCCGGCAAAATTGTTTAAATAATTAATTTAGTTAGACACAGAATTTTTTGAAAAAATACTAAATATTGTTTCACTTTTGGTATAGTTTGAAGAATATTGTGTGTAAATTTCGTGGAAAAATATTAATATTTAACGAAGTAATCACGAGTTGAAGTCAAAAATTAATTAAAATTTCTTAGGTTAAAAAATCACTTTTTTCTCAATTTACTTAAAAACAAAAAATTATATAAAAAAATTTTATTAGAAAAAAAGTTTCGCCTTGAAATTCTGAACAAGAAACAATAATTTTAAATTCATTTTGAACAACTTCAAAATTTTATCTCTACGTCCGAACTGACTGGCCGTGTGTTCACGCGTATCCCCTTATAGCATCCAGCCCCTCAATTATATTTTATTTAAAAAACCCAATTTTTAATGGGTAAAAAATTGATTTTTTGTAAGCCTAAGCATACTTTATTTCTTTTATTTTTTAATATATGTAAATTTTCTTCTTTAAACGTTAAAAATATAAATAGAAAATTGTCTAAATTAATTCATTTGGTTAATTAATTCGCAAAAGAAAACACACGACGTGGCGATTCAATTATACCCTCATGAAATTGGTTGAATTCTTGGAACAATTATCGTTCTCATTTAGACTTTGAAAAAAGGACTTTTCTTCACTTCTCGTGAAGACAATTCTTCTGTTCTCGTTTATTTTTTTCCCCTTTTTATAGATTCGATCAACCTTTGAATCTTGGAAAAGAATCGATGTTACATGAGACACTCGTAATTCTGAATGCTATCTACGATTATATAGATACCTACCTTCCTTCCGAACAATATTACGAATAGAGCATGAGAATCCTATATTTTTTAATGATGCTGTATCATTCGAAGGTTCTCATTTTCACTGTAAAAAGAAAGTCTTGTCTTAAGCCTTATTTTGGCAAAAACAACTTATAGTATTCTTATTAAAAAACTATACACAGAAGGAAAGTATCTCTTATTTTTAATCAGTTTAAATTTTCATATAATAAATATTTTTAGAACCTTAAATGTATAAAAATTGACTAAATTTAAAATAATTTTATTTAAATGGTATAGATAAAAATGAATAATGAGAAACAGTATTTCTAGAGAGGATGTAAAAGTTTTGTTTAAACTCGCAAACTCTAAGAACTTTCATATAAGTTTAAATTCTATAAGCACCGCTGCGGCCATCAGGATAATCGGGTGGATTCCACTTAGTTAAGTGCATTCATTAGGAACCTTTAATTCATCAGATTAATTAACCGTAACCAACTCTCAATCCCTCCGCAGCCGGTATCTAACTTTTTCACAATTGGCTTTTACAAAAATATTTAGAGTAAATTCGAGGCAGATGAACAATTTTAAATATTTCATGTAATTTCAAGCTGCGGGATTAAACGAAAAATAATTTTAATTTTCAATTTAAAATTTTTGTTTAAAAATGCAAAAATTGATTTTACTGCATCTGAGAGAAAAATATGTTACAAGGTAACATAATGATTGTACAGGGTACAATATTTAATGCTACATTTGCAGATAGTTATTGCTTATATGTAACATACAAATATTTTTGTAACATGTTTGATGGTACCAGATAAAATTTCCTTTTTAGCAACAAAATCTTACCATCCATTTCTGTCAGTGTAATAATTCATTAAAATTATACGTCAACAATAGGTCACATTTGACTTAAATTTTGACATAACGTAATACTCTCTAACCTTCAAGCTTACCCGGGGCGTAAGCTTGAGTGACCTTGAAAAACTTGACCTATTTTTTACCTATAGGTCAAGTTCTTCAAGTTACTTTTAATTCGATAAAATTTTAAAACCTTTATTTTTCTACATTTTATTCTCTCAATGGTAAACTAATCTTTTTTATGTTACCTAATTATATAAAATTTTTAAAATGTTTTTTGATCATTTTCAAAATAAAACCTTTTAGAATCTAAATAGAACGATTGTTCTCTTTAAACGTAAAGAATAGTTTTTATTTTTTAACTTGTTTTCATAGATATCGATAATATAATCTTCATTATTGCAGTTGAATATTTTGTTAAAAGAATATTCTGTATTTTTAACAACTGATTAAAAACAATTGATAATATTGAAAAACAATATTATTAGATTTTATGTATGTTTGATTGGATATAAATGGTAAAGTACTAAGGGGAATATATCTAAATTACAATCTCTATTTTTAAGATGATTCCGGTACAAAGGCGGATACAAAGGAACAAATGCCATGGGTGGTCCAGATGGAAGAAGGTTCAACGATAGTAAAAAATGTTTGTGTTGTTAAGAGGAGTAAAGAGCCAGTTGTAAGATGTAAGATCACCCGGTATAGTGCTCAGTGGGTAATGATCACAATGTAGGAGGCTCAGCCCTTGGGGATGAATACTGGACACGTGAGGGATCACTATAATAGAACTTTTTGCATTCCTCGTGAAACAGGTCCTACTGTTCCAGATTCTCGATCGACAACTACTTCTTGCCAACTCTTTATACACTTTTCAATTCTAAACGTTTCATTCATTTCAGGACATAGCGATTTTCTCTTTATCATACAAGTATGTTATTTTGATAAAATGCTTTTCATAACTAATAACATTAAAATTCTTAATAGAAAAAAATACAAGACCAATTAATATTAAAATTTAATTATCATTGGTTAGAATGATTTTATATTTGCTTTAATTCTTTTAAGTCTTTTCAAAAAGGAGATTTATGGTGGATGAGAATCACTGATAGAATGGTCCAGACTTGAGATTTGAGGACCACAGATCATCATTCGAGATTCCTAAATGTTACAGGGAGATCGAATATCCCAGCAAACTACATATTCGACATTACGAAACATCTCACAGGCTCATTTTCTGTTTTATTTATTTCCAGAGAAAAACGAAGAAAGAAAAGAAAGTAAAAGAACAAAATTAATGATGGTCAGGGTCAGTGGGAATAAATAGATTTTCCTTTATATGATGGAAAATTCTGCACACGTTTAAAGAAAATTGGCGACTCATTTTTTTATATCTTTAAGGAGCTACACATGTTATTTATCAGAAAAAAATAGGTACAGGGATTTTCCGAATAATTTTCAAGCATTGTATAGAAAATTCTTTACAAAACGGAGCGCATCAAGTACGTATATCAAAGATATAGATCATATTTTAACTAACAATTATTGGGATTTATGTTTCAAGTGAATTTTATAGACTTCTGAGCTCCCCCGATTTTAATGATCTCTAGGTTTGTCACTGCTATTTCTATATATTGATTTATACTTACATCTATTTTTTTCGAAAATTTTTTCTACAAATGTTACCTTTTGTGTAAAAAATTGTATTACAGAAAACATTGAATAACAGTGTTTGAAACCTTTTCATAATTGTTTTCTCCAATATAATATTGGATGCTATTTTATAATCTTTATTCATCCCATGATAATGAACTACAAAGTTTAACACTAGATGGGAGAAAAAGCTTTTGAGAAACATATGTGACCTGGTAAGTTAAAAGGGACCTCACGCACATAATTAAGTTTTCGAGAAAAACGTTCTTAAAGTTAGTAAGTTGTTATTCATGCTTATGGATATTAAATTTTTAAAAAAACTAATCAAGCTAGAGGTGCATGGTTTATTGCGATAAAAATAGTAGATCTTTTTCCATAAGAATTGACAAAAAAGTAAAAATGATTTTTTTTGACCTAAGGTCCCTTTTAACTTACCAGTTCACAAATGTTTAAATATATGCGAGACCAAATTTAGGCTTATATTCATTTCCACACAAATAATATTTAATATACTACATACGAATTGTTTAAGTAAAAAACTTATTTTAAGAAACACTGAGAACATTAATTTCAAAAAGAATTTTAAAATATACGGGTGCAAAAAACACAAATCTCGGTTTATAAAGAAGCTTGAGATAACAAATGTATGTTCTCTATATTTTTAGAAAAAACTAAATAATCAGAGTGCACAGCAGGAAATTAATTCAAAGATATATATATATATATATATATATATATTTTACTAACGAGAAAGTAATTTTTAGAAAACAATTTGATTAGTTTATTATCTCTTATCAAAATAGATAATTATATATATAGATAGGCCAAAAAATATAATTATATTAATGTGTGGTGTCAATAATCTAAATCAAAAATAAAACTTTTTAAATGCAAACATTGAAGACCATACTTTGAAATATATTTTATGAACACAAATTTTTTAATAATCAAAAGGTGAAAAAGAACATAAAATTTAAAAAAAGTCAGAAGGAACTATTTATAAAGGCTACAATTTGTCCTTTTCTCTATAGTAAATAAGAATCATTTATTTAAGTATCAGTAAATTAAAACAGCAAAAAATAAGAATATATTAGGAAATGTATACAATTAATAAATTATAAGTTATTTATTAATTCAATAATTATAAAATACTTTTGCCACTTCTCGGTAGACATTACTGTACCAATAATATGTGGTCTTTCTAGTCTTGGTATTTCGCACTTCGGGACAATCATTTTTACACGAGAATCAATCTTTTAAGTTGGCCGCCTTCATGATTTAGAAAAGTATAACACTCATAAAGCTTTTAAGGGTTATATATTTTTAAAAAGTTTCAGTTTTTATAACATTTTTTTATGAGGAGGGCCTTGTCCTGTTACTGAAATGACGCAATTATTTGAAGAGTTTAGAAGCTTCTGTGGTTTTACTAACCAGAATATTATCTCTGCAAAGTTCAAAGAGATGTATTCTTATCAACATAGCTTTAAGGGTCTTTAAAAAATGATTAAAAGAAATCTAGTATAACAGAATGGAATGTGAAGTTAAAGAAATTCTTAGTAAATATAAAAATGCGGTCAAAACTGACAGAAGAATGTGTCTATTAAGCTTAAGTTTTAAAGTTATTGAACAACATTTTGACAATAATCAGTCAAATGAATTTTTTATATCTATGTATAAAAAAATGAGTCTTTTGATGTACAATACTTTAAACCATTAAACCTGAAATTTTTTGCATGATTTATAGTTTTCAGTATAGTAAGGATTTTAAATATCCCATAAAAAACCCAAAAAAAATTTGTCTATCCTGTCTGTCGACGATATTTTGTATGGGCATCACTTCAAAGCGGCTGGACCGATGTCAATTTGTTAGGTATTATAGTATTATAAGGTCTACAACACAAATTTTGTTAGAATCATAATATAAGTTTGCTTCCACAAAAAATGTTTATTGAAATAATACATTCTGTTCTATTTTTAAAAATGCAAAACATAAAAAATGATAAAATTTTTACCACAGTTTACGCTTCAAATTTTTTAATTATTACCGTAAAAGAGGCTAATTTCGCTCAATTTTTCAATTCTTTTTTAAATAACTTCGGGAAATTATGAAAATGAATATTGGCACTGCAAATATATAATCTCTAATCCTTTTTCTTTCCTATTACTGAAATTAAAATGTGTAACAGAAAATTATTTATAAGCCGTTTTGTTGTGAACGACTTTACCTTTAAAATCAATCAAGAAAAAAATTAAGAACAATGTCCAAAGTTATTGAAATAAATATTTAATATTGTTTTGTCAATAAGTAATTATAAAAATAAGGTTAAGTTTGACAGTTTAATGCTTAAACCGTTTTAAATCGTTTAATTTTCCGTTATAAGAGTACTATTATAAAAAAAATTGAATTATAAATTAAAATAATTAACATACTTAAAATATCCAGGCCCAAACATTTCTTTGTAGACTTATTTCTTTAGCGAATTTACACTACAAATTTGAATTTTTTTTTAATTGATTTATTACAGAATCTATTTATTGCTTTCAGTTTTGTGCTTTACGAAGATCATGTTGGCAATATAGGAAATGTAATATTCAGAAGGATTCAACTTAAAAATTTTGAAGTTAAGCTTTATTACCTACGTTTTCATATAATATAAATATAATTTTTATTGAAAATTATCAATGAATCTGCTGCAAATAAATTTTAAATTAAAGTTTACTATTTATATTAACCAAAACAATTGTAAATCTTAAACATTTCTGTCTAAAAAGTATGTTAATCGAATTTTAAGAAAATAGATATGGGTGATTCTCCTGAAAGGAGTCTCCAATGTGAGACTCAATATTTGCATTAACTGTTTATTAATATTTTGTTGAGTACAAATTTCAAAAAAAATTTGTCCATAATCTACAAAACATTATTTATCTTTACATAATCTTGCAATGTCAAAATTTGAAGTTTTTCTTAGTAAAAAAATGTATTTAATTTTGTCTTTTGGTTTTTAAATAATTAATTAAAAATTACTGGCAATGGGAGTAAAAATTCAAATTCATTTCCGAAGACTCATTTTTCAGTTAAAAACATCATACCTTTAAACTGTTTTTTAGTTATACGTAATCTATATATAAATATTTGAAGTTGTAGCCCAAAAAATTTGTTAAATTATGTATCAATATTTTTAAATTAAAAAAAAACGTGAATTTTTTATTTCATAAACTATTCATCTCCGAAGCCTTTTTCATATTTAGTAAGCGTTATTGTTTTGTTTTTAATAATTATTTTCAATTACCTAACCCTTGAATTATAACAAAAAATTTCGTTTTATTTAAAATAAAATATTTTTAATTTTTTTAAATATAATATATTAAGTAGAAAGTTATATGAATAATGAAAGTTATTATAATTAAAAATAAAAATTTTTTTCATAAAACATCAATTTTGAACTTAAAATGATAAATTAAAAAATTTATTACAATTTTTTTCACTTCAATATAAAAAAATATATATTAGTTATTTTTTAAAACATAAAATAGTTAAAAATAAATTATTAAATACACAATTCATTAAATTATATATGAATAATGTTAAAAGTTTAATAAATGAAATAAATTAAATTTAAAAGGAATTTTTTTACAAAACTCCCAATATTGATTACAGTCTATATTTAACGGTTTAACCTGCTTCAAAACACTTAATATTAAAGTGATACTAGAAGGCTTATTTTTTAAAATTAATCTTGCGCAAATCAGATTTTTGTTATTAAACGTATTTAAAACCCACCCATGACAAAAAATTCAGGAAATGTAAAAATTAATTTTTTTAGTTTTTGGAAAAAACAAATGCCTTTCAGAAGAGTCACCCATATCTGTTGAACGAATTTACCCTACATGAGCGAAATTAGCCTCTCTTACGGTATATTTCATTTATTTTTCCATTATTCAGAACTTGTTGGTAAATTAGCAATAAGGCTCATAATTTGAAAATTCGCAAAATACTCACTTTGAAACAAAATTAACAATTCTAGAGAAAATTTTCTAAAATATTGCGAATATTTCAGAGAAGCTCTGAGCAAAAAGAAGGACAACGCAGCGATGTTTGTGACCGTACTCTTCTATGAAAATCGGGATAGAATCAAGAGATCAGTAACTCGATGGAGGAAAACGAGAATTCATAGAATAGTAAAGTAATAAAGGGAAACGTATAAGTGAGCAACTAAACATATCAGGGAAAAGAATGACAGATAGAGCTTGACTAACGAAGAGAAGAGACAGAGGAAAATAGAGAAGGAGCGCCTTAAAGAAAGAGAAAGTCATTCTATGTTTGAAGAGGGAATGCTGTCTCGACTCACGAGACAGGAAGAGATGGAGTTGAGCCAGACAGGAAGAGAGAAGCTTATTGGTGTGAACGTAAGAGCAATAAAGAGGCAAATCGAACGAGGAGCAACAGAGCGCAACTTTTGAGGCCTTCGAGGCATCAGGAGAACATAAGCTGGAGAAACGTTACTGACAAAGTGAAATCTATCCAGATGGTAAAGAGAAAAAGAGACAAAGCACAAGACTCGATTCATATCATAGAAGGTGGAACCGAGTAAGACAGGCAAGAAAAGGACGCTGTCACAGAAAGAGAGAGAGAGAGAGAGAGAGAGAGAGAGAGAGAGAGAGAGAGAGAATCAAACTAGAGTGCAAACGAGAGAGAAAGAGAAATATAAGAAGGAGAGAAAAGAATGGAAGGAAAGAGACATAGAGAAAACAGAGTGAAGAAGAAAATAACTGGTACAGAAAAGAGGATAGAGATGAGAAATGGAATAGTTAGTGAGAAAAGGATAGAGAACAAGGAAGATGCAAATAGTGAAAGAGAAAATGAGGAAAAGAGAGAGAACTTCAGGAGAAGAGAATAGGTGATGAAGTCAATGCAACAGGTTGTTTGTCTGGCTTAGTCAGTGTCTACACATGGAAAGCGACTCCACCAGATTTTAATACACGCAAAGTACATACTCATCCTTTAAATTAAACGATATTTTTTTCGATTTGTTCTTTTCAATATTAATATCTTTTTTTAATATTTTGATGAAATTTAAAATGTCATTTTTGATGCTACTAACTTTGATTTTTCGATGTTCGATTTTGAACTTAACGATACTCTATTTTGGTTGACTAAAATATATATTGAACAAAAATAATAGTGGTCGAGCAGGTGCAAACAAATTTTAATTTTCATCAGGTAAAAAATGATAGCCAGAAATTATAAGAAATTTTTTCATTTCGTTTATTATTTTCTGAAATAAATTCTTACAACTTTAAAAAGTTGAAATTTTTCAAATGACAATAATGAATGTTTCAACATGACTTAAAAAATATTTGTAGATATTTGTAGTTTTGCTAAATTATATACATTTGAAGACCAAACAAACATATGAAGTTTGAGGGACACCACTGACATTTTGCTTTATTTCTCAATTTGGAAAAAGAAAGACTTTATATTTAAGTTAAAGTCGTTGCGGTTTTTAAAGTATGTGTAATAACTGAATGTGAGATACAATAATATTTTAAAAATATTAATAATATAAACAAATTTTTTATGGGGACACCACTGACATGGTGTGCTTGACAAAACGATACTTGCTTTCTGCCACCACCCGTACAAGTTATAGATGTGATAGAATATGCTGTAATTTTTTTCCTTTAGAAGCTATACATAGCACCAATATTATTAACGCTTAATAAGATAATTATCTGTACTAGGCTATTCAAATATCAGGTATGATATTAAACATTTGCGATAATTACTTTAAAAAATGTATATCGAGCAAATTTCAAATTTTCAAAAAAAATTAGTTTTTAGGCGTAATTTTGAAAAATCAAATGTTTAACTTCCAAAAGTCAATATATTTTTTGAAAGCATAACAATCGAGTCCACAATTTATGGTAATATTAGTTGTCAAAAAATTTTTTGACTTTAAAATTTAAGAATTTGTAATAAAATACCTTAAAAAAATCGTACAATTTTTCAGTTATGTGCAAAAAAATATTGTTAAACAATTTTTTTTTAATTTTCTAATATCATATTCGGATAGAGGACACTTCAAAGCAAAAAAAAATTATTTGTCGTAGAGAAAATAATAAGTTTATTAGAAAATATTTAAGTTTGAAGTCAGACTAAAAATTCAATGCATTCAGGCGTTAATGGGTTAAAGAAAATATTAAACAATTGTCAAAATGACGGTTCCAATCGATAATTTTTTTAATTTTGAATTTTGGAAAAACAATACCTGTTATTCACAGATTTCGATAATAAACATTATTTTTTATTTATTAAGAAATCTTCTTAAATGTTCGCCAAGAATATGCGCCCACTTAAATTAAGTGGGAATATTTTTATTGATAACAAACTAACTTTTATATTGTATTTCTTAAAAAATATTTTATTAATATAATATTTAAAGTCAATTTTAATTATTTTTTAAGGGTATCCTTTTTTAATTTTTCAATTTTCACTTAAAGATTTTTTATTAAAATTTTTGTGGATTTTATATAGAGAGCATATATACGAGACATTTCCTTTCAAACCGTTCCACCGACAAAAAACAATCGCAAGGAGATAGTTCTAATAATTTTTATTATATAAAACTTTAATTGTTTATAATATATTATACACTAATTCAATAGAGATTTTCATGAGCGTTCTATTGCTATTTTTATTATTTTAAATTTCTGCCAATTTCGTAGAGAAATTTCTGTTTGAAATGTTTAACTCTTAATATCACAAAACACCCCCCCGACGATTTTTATCAAAATTATATGAAAATAAAGCGTAAATTCCCTAGTTTCTATTCCCATTTGATATATTATGGACATTTAATGGGATTAATAGAAACAAAATTGTTTAAAAAATGTGTTTTTGAAAAATTTGACAAATAGTACGAAATTGAATGTAAGTTGAATGGGTTAAGGTTCAACTTCATACAATTTGTCAAATTTTTCAAAAACACATTTTTTATTTATATATTATAAACAATTGAAGTTTTATATAATAAAAATTATTAGAATATCTACCTCCTTGCGATTGTTTTTTGTCAGTGGAACGGTTTGAAATGAAATGCCTCATACATTTGAGTCTTTTGATGGCGGTGCTAAACTTCAGCACTAACACAAATAATTTTTTTTTATTGTAAAAAAATAAAATATTAAATTTTCAATAATCTTATTACCCTCTTTTTTTAATTATTTACTATCTGTTGGATGCGTTTTAACAAATTTTGGGGCATCAACTATGAAATATTTAATATTTCACATCACTATATAGGTGTATTCTTTGTTATTTTATTAGCCTTTCCTTATTTCTTGAATTCCGTTAAATTGGATTATAAATTTAAGAATTTTTAAGGTAAAATCTGTAAAATGGATGCCACGTAGAATGTTTGCTCATAAAACATATTGAAAAGCCATAAGAAAACACATTTTTAAAGGTCATAACCTCACTCATAAAAAGTAAGGGAAAATCGGGTAGTCTGAGTACAAAAAAGTTTATAGTGCTGTATATGCATTGGTAGAAAAACTCGTTCAAAAGCATGTTAGTCAAAAAATGACCACTAATTCGTGTACTTAAAGAATTGTTTTGTTTTGTACAGCTATGAGTACTTTGATGGGTGGGTGCTCTAGAAAACTTTTTTTTTACAAAGAATAAATAATGGAAGTATTTACTTCAAAATAAATATGAAAGTATTCTGTCAGTAAGGTAAATCTTTTACAATTTAATTTAAATTACGTCATTAACACTAAGCATTTTCGAAATATTGTTAATTATTTAAAACTTCACAATCTCTTTAAAAAATTTTGTTTAATTGATGAGAACCTGTTCCGTAAGAGTAAATGATTCAAATACATCCAAAAATATTGTGTTTTATATTTTCTTATATTATGGCAATTTGTAGAGTAACCGCAAAGCTGATAAGCTTTAATTCTGGCATTCAGCGTCCGTTTCTGTACTTCAGTGGTTATGTGTTGTGGTTAAATTGCAATTTGTGAAAGAATTATATTCTTCTTGTAAGAGAATAATTCTTAAAATTGAAAAATGTTGGTACTGTATTTGTTTATACATTTTACTATTTTTTTATCTTAAAATGATAATTTTTTATTATGATAATAATTATCTCATTAATAGAGAAAAAAGGGAAGAAACTGTTCAGGATGTGGTTGAAATATGGAACCCGTTAAATATTTATTAAAATATGCATTTTGAGGCACACCCAGCGGGCACAAAGACATAAAACGTTCTTTGAACGTCTGTAGAACGTTTAATGTCTGCCAATTTAAGTTTTAAGAACGTCCGAACGTTCCAAAAATGTTTCAGAACGTTCGGACATTCTTAGAACGTAATTTGGCAGACATTAAACGTTCTACAAACGTTCAAAGAACGTTTTTTGTCTTTGTGCCCGCTGGGCAGTGATTGAAAAAAGTTGTTGGGCTCAAAAAAAATGTATTAAGTTTAATATATTTTTAGCCCATTAACTTTTGCTTCAAGCATTTTATCCCAAAACATATATTTGAAGAAATGTATTAGAACCTCCATTTTTTTCTAAACAACCTGTATATATTCTCTGATATGATCTAAGTTTTGCACAAACAAGAATTTTAATTTTGTAATACTTTACTACTTTTAATTATTACCAATTGTCTAAAATGTAAAGAATTTTGTTTTTAAACAATATAAATGTTTAACATGGTTTCATTTATTTTCATTATATAGGGTTTAAAAGTTAAGGAATCGATAGAGTTTTATGACCTCTGAGAGTGAACAGGAAATGCCTGATTGCCGATAAATATTGTCACAAGGGTAATAAATGATTTCCGGTCTGGATCTGATTTGCCGAATCATAGATTTAATTGCTCTGTAATCATACAAAGAGATATTGTAGATATATTCCTTTATTTATTATCATTATATCATTAGTTGTACGTAAATTTGATCATTCGTATAATATACACTCAAGAAATACGAATATGACTGCAAAACTAATTTAAATTATGATTGAAGAAAGTGAATTTATCATTCGGTAGTATTAATATTGAAGATGAAAGAATTTATCAATTATCCGAATCAAATCTCTGGAAAATAAATTTCTTGAGTAAGCATTAGATTTCGTTATGAAAATACAATATATTTCTCATATGTATCGACAGCGCAGCTGTTCTAATACAGAAACCTGCTTTTTCTGAAAATCATTTTTCGAAATTAATTAATAATTTCAAAATTATCAAAGAACTCAGAAAAAATTGGTTAGCATGGTGGGATACGAGCCCACGACCTTTCTATTGCCGGTAGACTGCTCTGACCACTGAGCTACATGCACCCCAAGATTCTCCGAGTTCCTTAATATATACTATACCTCCCTGCATTATTTCATGATAATGTAGGGAGTTTCTTTGAAGATGGTAAAGCCTTATTTTCAATTCATAGGCAAATATAATTGAAGAAAGTGAATTTATCATTCGGTAGTATTAATATTGAAGATGAAAGAATTTATCAATTATCCGAATCAAATCTCTCGAAAATAAATTTCTTGAGTAAGCATTAGATTTCGTTATGAAAATACAATATATTTTTCATATGTAATTGTAATGTAATTTAAATTATATTCCGACAGGTAATTGGTATTATGTATAAAAAAAACAAAAATTCAATGAAAAGTATTAATATTTATTACATTTAGAAGCAATTTTAAAATTGAGGGCTGAAGCTTTCTTTGCAATTTACAAAAATTAAATAATATTCATAATCATTTTCCCGTGAAAAAGTTCTCCAGAATTTCCCGGTAGTGATTTAAAAAAATACTGATATTTATTTTTTTCACTCCTTAAAATTTTTCTATCTTATTAGCAGGAACTTTTTCTGATGGGTTTTATGTTTAAATATATTTATTTATTGCTAAGAAGTTTTTATAAGTTTATTATTGCAGTATTGAGTTTACATAAAGGAGATGTTGATTACAAGCTTGAGATGCTAATAAAAGCACATTCGTTGATTTCAATGACAGGCAGACGACCAACAGCCATTTATGGTACACGTCCCTTTTCGTTTATAAATTATAATCTACGGCTCATAGAACGGCGTGCGACCACAATCAATCTGGGCCCTTCAGTGACCAGTGTTTACTGGCGGTCGGTTCTCTGGCATGCCTTGTCTCTTTAGTACTTAACAAGGCATGCGATTCGAGATCTGTACGTATGTGTGCATCTATATGAAATTATACACGCGAATATACCATCATTCCTTATGGCATTGTTTGATCATCGTAATTATAAAGAATAAGAGAGGTAACATAATGCGAAAAGAAAAACGAAGATTGCCGAAGAATATCGTATGTGTAAAAAAAGAACAACTATATACATCAGACAAGCAATCTTTCAGTTTTAAGTTTCTCCAGATGTAAAAGTATATCTTTATCTATGTTATTTTATTTATACACGGAAATAAAATAACATTGCAGCCTGTAAATTGTTCAAATATTCAAAATTCTAACGTAAATAGTAGTCATGAACATCAAGAATTAAGTGATCAATTTTAATTTATACAGATTATATGCTTATATAGGACAAATACGACAAAATTTATTTAAATTTCTTAATTCAATAGGTTCTCAAAGATTTTCAAAAACAAAAATTAAAATAAAATTAATAGAATTTTTTAAAAATAGGAATAATTATCAGCAACATGAAATCGGCTGATGGTTCTGTGCATGGATTGATGTCACAGAGAAATTTATGGAAATCCTGTTAGGGATATGCAAATAATTGGCATATGTTTGAATAATGTAATCGGATCTAACACTTTAAAGCCTTTACATCATTATATAGTTATTAATTTAACACTTAATACTCCAGTCATAATATTGATGATTCTTTGAAAGTGATGCCAAAACTCTGTGTATAGTATATCCTTGCCATGCATAAAACTGTCTGTGCTTGTAAAGTGACTCAACTATTGACTTGTATAAACTTTGACATTATTTTAATAAATTTATAAAGAAAAAATCTTAAGAACCGAGAAAAAAGACGTATTTACTATACACAGAAAAAAATTAGACTCATTTCAGTTGCAACTCACAATGAGTCTTTGTTAAATGACATAGAACGTGGCGCCATCTACAAGGTTCATTTTTGTTGCAGCTTATAATGAGTCATTTTTTAGACTCATTTTGAGTTCAGTTTTTTTCTGTGTGATGGTTCACAGGCAATAAAGGGACGATCAGAATTTTCGTTAGCCGCTCGCGCAACGCTAAATCGCTGATGTACGCTGGGACCTACATTAATGGTTTTTTACTCGTAGAGAGTAAAGAATAAAGATATTAATGATATTAATTAAAATCAATGACGGAGTTTAGCTATAAAGTTAATTTTATTTTTAATAAAATAAAATTCAGAAAGTAAGTATAAGATTTTTAACTGTCACAGCAGAAAAGATAGACATAAAATGTAATTAAGTCTGCAATTTCTATCAGTAACGGAAGTTTATTTCCAATCAATGTGCGTGTGTAAATGTCATTGTCACGTCACATTGTAGATTATGATTGCTTCATAAGAGCTGGTCCTACATAAATACCATCACGTTATAAATAACATGTTGCATTCTGTCACTGATTAATAATCAAACGCATAATCTTTCTCAACATATACAGCATTTGTGGATCAATGATTGATCAATAACAGAAATTTTAATTATTTACATGTCATCAAACTGCCTGTTAATAGTTAAAAAATGTTTTTCAATATTCATAAAAATCTTATTGTTATTATCAATAAGTTTAAAAACGTCGAGTAATAGGTATCAAATAATCATTAAATTTAGGTACTGTTTAATATTTTAGTGAAAATATTATTAAAAATTAATTAAAATTTAACATTAATTAGTTTAATTATTTCGTGATAGAATAAAATGTCATCACCTGATAAGAATAACAACCAATTAACCAATTATTATTATCATCCATACATTTACAAACTGAAAAAATCAGGGACTGTTACGAAAGTTTAGTTTCGTTTTTACTTTCAAGTTGACATAAAACTAAATTAACAAACTGAGTTCAGTTTCGTGTCGACTCAAATCTAAATTAACAAACTGGATTTTGTCGCGTGACGCCCCGAAACTAAATTAACAAATTAGATTTTGTTTCGTTTTAGAATCAGTCTCTGGAAAAAATTTAATGAATTAACATTTTTAAAGTAAATACTTATACAAAAATAAACAACTAAAATAAAAAATATAATTTTAACTTTTATGTTAAATATTTATTAAGATAGATGATTAGATTAAAGTATTTTAGTACGTACTTAAAACAACAACAAAATTTAGTTATTACCGGACAAAAATATTTTTTTAACGGATTTCCGAGATTTCATTCACTATTCTGAACATCCTTAAATAAATTCAATATTTTAGAGAAGTAAAAAGCTCATTAATAAAATAAGGGACCTAGAAAATTGTTCCGCCTTGTTGGTAAAAGGAAACCTAATAGTAAAAGTTGAAGGATCTTTTCACGGTTTCACCACGCACATGTGCAGCGACACATAAGGCTGTGTGTGAAACAGGAAAACGTAAAGATGAAGATTTGGAAAATTGGCTTGACTTAGAGTAATTATCATTTGAAACTAGAGATATGCGCCCTTATATTCGAGAATTAGAAACGACTCTTTGAGAAAAACTATGGGCGTTTCTACGAAAGACCAGAGTTTCCGAAGTTGCGAATGTATTTGTAGGAAGCAGGATGAACAAAGAAAGGAGGGTATATGAGTAAAGAGTAGTCTGGTAAAGTAATTAATAATTTCATATTAAAATGCAGTTTACGAGACGTCCACCTTTCAGTGAACCTGACGCTATGGCGCACAGTAATTAGAACAGACAAAAACTCTTTTCTTTGAAGTTAACGTCAATTATCCAGTCAGAGTTTAATATTGAGGAAAAAATTGTTTTTCAAAATATTTTTAATATTTAACTAATATTAAGTATCATTTAAAAAGTTCATCTATAACAATTTTTGACAATTACTCTCGCAATTTTAATAAATTTAAAAATCTTAGTTACTTCATATAGTATAACTTATAAAAGTGTACCATGGATTTATATAAGAGATTAATTAAAATAAATAAAGAAACATAACAAAATGAATGCGTATGAAAATGTCCACACATGTTTTTATTTTAACTGATGTGAGCTTATTATTATCAGAAATGATAAATTGGAAAATATTTCATTATCACAAGAATATATTAAATGTACAATTTAAAATTACTGCTTGAAGAAAGTTGTGAAGTATTAAAATTCGTTCCAGTGATGTTGCGTCACTGAATTTTCGACCAATTTTTTTGTTTCGTAACAATGAACTTTGACTTGAGTGACTGCTCTTCATTTGAAAGACACGCGTGTCGATTATCTTATTGCATACAATGACAGGGTTAAAATGATTGTTGGAATACGTCAACTATGGCGTCCCCTTCAATATAATCATGTTAATAAATAGGGACTTACTCATGAAGCCCAATTAATTATCTACAATCACAAAATATTTTGGTCACATTATGATTTAACAAAAAATTCGAAATTAAAATTTTCGGTAACACAAAAGTATTCAATAAACAAAGAATCTGGTACGGTAAATTCTTTCCAGACAGTAAAATCTAGTAAACGATAGAGTTAATTTTAGAAAATCTCAACAATACTCCAAATTTAAGTGCTTGGAGATTATTATTTTTATTATTATTATTATTTATTTATATAAAATGTAAAATATAAAATAAGTTTTTGAGTCTTCCATACATTACTTAAGGGCAATATGTAGGTGTTAATTAACGTCAGGCGACTTTCTCGTAAAGCTTTGGACCACCATTGAGACATTATTGGTTTGGAGACTGAAATCTAACATTCTTGAGGTATGGGTACTTTCACATGTGCACTCTGAACAGAAAAGATGGTATATTGTACGTTTAGCTTGGAGCTAGAAGCCTGGAAAATTAACATACGCTATTGTCCCGCCAAGCCTCGAGAAAGCTTCAACAATGAATCCTTTATCCTCTACAGGTGATGTACTTTCAAGCCTGTCAAGTTCATTAAAATCAACCGTTCATTAAAAGTCACTTCTAAGCTTTAATTTTCGTCAAATATATTTCTATATAATATTTTCTTTTCATTTTAAAAAAAATTATAAAAAATAACTCATTTGATTTTTTAAATTACATATTCTAAAATTGCATTAAAATTCCATGCATTCACGTGTAAGTAAAAATATCCAAAGATGAAACAATTTTATAAATAGATAAGCCGGTTATATGGTTTTACAATCTAATCAATAGGTTTTTTTTATGAGGACTTTAATGACCTTCTTTGAACTATTTCAGTTTATGTCAAGAAATAAAATATTTCACTTTGGATACTAAAAGGCAACGAAGCCCTTATTCTTACAAAAGGAGTTGTTTTGACAGATGAGGTTACTGAGAAGAGAGCACATGTTATCCAAATTTTATAAGAGACTTTTTCCACTTCCGAATTAATGTTTCTTTTTTCCTTCTGACGTAATTTCTTGGAAAATATTTAATCTACAAGTCATATTTTACAAAAATTTATCTCTAAAAATGATTAATTTTGATTCAAATTTTTTTATATGATTTAAACAAACAAAATTTTTTTAAAGCATTTAAGAAATTTTTTATTTTTTTAAATTCACAGTTTTAAACAGGAATTACTTTATTCTTGGAAATTGAGCAACTTTGATGGGGAGTAAAAAATTTTGTTCCTGATATTATATTCTTTTTAAAAACTGTAAAAACTAATAAATTGAAGTGATAAAGAGAAATTTGCAAATTTATGTAAGAAAAGACTTGTATTGAAAAATTAGAAGATTTTCGAACAATTTCAATATTTATGTAAAAATGTAAATTTAATTTAATCACACAGTAAGAAAAGCAATCAGTTTATCATAGGAAGTCATTAGTGTATATTAATTTTTTATATCATATTCCGGATGTTTCAAGGATATTCTCTTGGGTATTCTGAAGGTTTACGACTGCAATATCCAGCTTGACGTTAAATGAATTTTCGCTAAGGAATCGCGAATAGAAAATGACGGGCTAACGAGGATCCCGATGGGACTCTAGAGCGGGTAAAGTTCCTACCCAGGATACCACACATGTTTCTTTCGTTCTCTTCAACACAAAGTGAGAGAAGGAAGTTCGAGCGTTAAAGTTTCTCGCCTGAAAACGATCGTCGTGAGAAGATCCTTAGGATGCCGGAATTTCCGATTACCGATCGAAACGCGTGAACGATCATTTTTCAAACGCTCACACATTTACTATAAATTAATATTCTTATCTCGTTAATTTTTATTCTAGGGTATGAAAAATTAACATATAATATTCATGGAAAGTCACACCTTTTCTCCAGTTTTTTAATTCGATAATAACATTGTAATAAAATTAATTCATATATTTTAGAAAGAAAAAGCTTTATGTCAGTCATAGCCTACGAGTGCGAAAGAAACAGACAAGAATGCGATTTCCCATACTTTTATTTCCTATAACTGTCATGAAGATTTTCTTACTGTATATATGGCTTGCTTTATGAGGTACCATTTTTTGGCGCACAAATTTTTTGACAACATTTAATAAATAAATTAAAAATCAAAGATCAAGGGTACAATTGAAATAGTTTATTATAAAATATGTTATCTTTCAGAAATTAAGCGAAGAATATTTAAAAGAAATTAAACTCTCTACTTATATTTAATATACTTAATTTAGTTGAAAAAATACTAAAATAATCAATTAATACTCTTTTATAAATAGATTAATTTTTGCATATTTAAACCAAGTGTTTAAAAAAAATTAATTTTGATTCAATAAAAAATCAGCTTAACATATCTATTAATAAAAATTTTGTACATTTTAGTTTCAAAAATTTGAAAAAAATGACAATAATTAAATTGTTTATCAAATAATTTCAAATAGATTTAAATACTTTTCAACTACTCTTACTAATTCATTGTTATCATAAGTAAAAAAGTAATTAATTTTACTACTCTCCACTTTTTAGAAGAGAATATTAAAAAATGCTTCAAAATACTTTTAGAAATGAATTAATTTCAGTTAACAAATAAACTTTTCAGTAAAATTAACTTGCGGAATTTATAGACAAACTTAAGTATTCTTAAATATTCAATGGAATTTGATAGGGGAATGCCATCAAAATGTAAGTATGTAAAACAGTTGCGAAAATCAGAAGTACATTCTGTAATTCAATTTTTTCACTGTTCCTTTTTTTACTATTGATTATAAACTTATTACGTCTTACATAATCTCCCTATATCAGAATTTTTAATATAAATTACCAAGCAAATAAAACTTTTTCTATAGTTTTTTGTTGTTTTTAAAGAAACTTTAGAATTTAAATTGATATGGATATAATTTCATGTATCAAGTGGCCTTGTATCTGCAACTGAGAACTTGTACTCTTATAAGAAAAATTATTTATTGTTCTTAACGAATAACAATTTCCAAATTGTCAAAAAAATTTAATTTAACTTAAAATGTATATTGAAGTTATAGATTAAGGTTGAAGATTATATTAATAAATTTAAAGGAGATTTTTTTTCAAAAATAGTTATTTCTTTTTTTGCATAAGCATGTTTAAGTAATATTTAATATTAAAATTAATTTCAAAAGAGAAAAATGCCTAAAATTAATGAATTTTAGTTTATAATCATCAAGCGAAATATATATGCCTGTATGATTTTAAAACAAAAATAAATAACCAGAATCTTCATGAGGAAGGAATGAACTTGCAACTCATTAATATGTAAGGACTTAGTTCATTCATTCGTATGCGACGGTGCGTAATGAAAAATGAGTGAATGAAAGGTGAAGCGAATAACGTTTCGCACGTTTTTCCATTTCAAAACATAATTTCAACTGGACATTTTCTCAATAAATGTTCTCTTTCATTTGTGGTAAATCACTTTAAAAAAAAAAATTATAATAAGAATTGCAATGTGTTTATGTTTTTCCATTAAAATTTAAATTCCATTAATGAATTTAAATTAGCAATATTTACTTATTTAATACTAAAATAATTAAAAATAATTTTAAAAAATTTCCATAAACATATTGTTTCATTGTTGCTTATTCACTTTTAAACAATTTTTAATATAAAGGATATAATACAATTTTCACTGAATTTTACATAGTAAAATGAATTTTGAATGAAGGGGTTGATAGGAATTTATAAAAAAAATAAATTATCAACACTGACCGAATAGATCGCCGGCGCATGATGAGATCAAAAATCCCTTTGCAAATTTTCTGTATATCCAATGGGACAGGCTGATCGGGATTTCAAGGTCCTTTATGATGTCTCTTCTTTCGAATATTCACGAGCGAATAAAACCTGTACGAAGCCTTCACGTTATGTTCGAAAATGCGCGCGCGGCAACCCACGAGAAACTGACCGAAAGATGCATGGAGCACCAAGAGAAAAGCGAACCCCGAAGGATACCGATGCTCCACGAGGAAACGAGAAGACCGACAAACAACGAAGGAGTGATGAAGAGAGGAGCAAAATCTGGTGGGGACATCTCACTCATTCATGGTTCTCAACGCCCTCGCAATCGTCGATATTCCCCCCTCAACCCTTTCGACTGATAACACTTTCCTGTTGAACTGTTTTACATTTTACAAATTCTATTTTCAGTCAAATTCCTATTTTAATTCTTAACATGCTATTAAAAGCAATATCTGGCTACTAAATCTCAGCTATAACTCAAGCAAAGATTTTGATTCATACTAGGGAAATATCCTCACCCGCTAACGCTCGTTCGGTTGTATTTAAAATTATTTGCTTTTATATATTTGAGCTAAGAAAATATTTACTGTTCATAAATATTTTAATTTAAATAGTATCAAATAAATAGTTATTTATACCAGCATACAAATCACTTAAGGGGACATTCCAGTTCAAAATGTTAAAAAATCGATTTTTTTATTTTTATTTTCGGATTTGTTATAGTGTCAAGAATACTCTCCTAAAATATTACTGTTAAATTCGAAGTAAAACAAAAATTCTTCGCCATGTCAAAGATGTTTTTGTATGCGGATAAGCAATCGCATGATTTAAATGTCTCCTCATTTGCATGTTTTAAAAAAGAGAAACAAAAATGTATTTGGTGTTGTTGATCACAAATTAAATATCAAATTTTCAAAATGTCGGATTCAATATGGCGGAAAAGAAAATTTTTTTATTTTAATTTTTTTTCGTCCAGCATATTGCGTCCGCCATTTTTAATTTTAGAAGAAGTATATCATATTCGTAATCGGCGACCCCAAAAACCCCCCCGTAACGATTTTCAAGCAAATTCATTAATTTTGAAAAAAAATGTCTGCCATATTGGATCCGCCATTTTGAATTTTAAAAATCTGATTCCATATTCGTAATTAGTGACCTCAAAAACCCCCGAGAAACGATTTTCAAGCAAATCCGATGATTTAAAAAAAATGTCGAAACTTATGAACAAAAACTTTAAATGCGTTTTTCTCAAAATGTCTTTCATTGATCTAGTGAGACATCACTTTCTTATCTTCGAGTTTTTCTGAAACGATTTTAAAAAATCAAACGGCTTTTGATTCAGCGTCATCATGCCTATAACTAGAACCTCAAAACCTGGAAAATTACCAACTCCTCATTTTTTTATAAGAGAAATTTTGAATAAAAACATCTTTTTTTGCATATTTTGGGGAAAAAGTACTCTTAAAAAAGGGGGAGGATAAAAATTCCACTTTTTGAAGTTCCACGCTTAAAGAAATATCTAACGAAGAGAATGTCACTTCGTTTTTGGTTTTATCTGTTTTAGAAAGTTTGGAATTGATCTTACCACCGAAAATGGGCATTTTTAAAAATGGTTTATATCGCCGCCATTTTGAAATAAAAACGAACAAATTATTTTTTTAAATTCTTAAATAAATTAAAAAAGCTTTCTTTTTACATGTAAAAGAAATTTTTTAAATAAATGTCATAGTTAGTTTAATAATATATACTAAAAAAGCCTTCTTTTTGCCTGTTTTCAACTGGAGTGTCCCCTTAAGTAAAAACTGGAATAATTAAGTATAATATTATTTCATTATTAATTAAATATAACAATCTACAATTCATTAATTCTTTTTGTCCACATCTGAAGTTTGACTTTTGTGTGTGCTTTTTTTTCTCTTTAGAAAATATTATTTAATAAAATTTGAAATAAAAAAATTAGATTAAAAAATTGTGATTAACAAATAAATTTTATTTTTTTATTCTTTTTATAACCAATTTCGTTTGATTGTTTAACATTCTTATTTTGAATTAGATAAAAATCGTGGTTTTAGTAAAAATATTACTATTGTAATTAGTGACTGACTTTTTGCTTATAAATGAATCATTTTTGACTGATTCAAATTTAGAGAGTAAATTATGCAAATTTTTTGTTTTCTATTTATAAAAAATATTAAAAAATTGTTATTAATTTTTAAAAAATTATGATTAAGAATTAGGAAATATATCAATTTTAAGTATAATTTGTATTTCTCAATAACGGTAATGTTCTTTGAGAATTTTTGAAACCATTTGTTTACAATTTAATTTTATAAAATTTCGATCATTCTGAAATACTTCAATTAAATAGACTGTAAGAATAATTTGGAAATTTTCCTCAAAAAATTTAGGAAGTTAATTCGACTAATTATTTAGAAAAATTTACTAACATATATAAGGGAATGATTTATTAAATGATTTATAAATAATAATTTTGTATTAATTAATTTATACAATAATTTTTGTATTAAAATTCGAAGTGATTTCATGGCAAAAAACCGCTGCCAAGTTATACATTTTTGTTATAATTTTGGTGCTCATTTCATTCGTTTTCGTAAATCTCGTTGTGTTCATTTCATGAACTCTTTGCTTCCTCATAGAGATGTTAATAACAATAAAGTATAAATTTTGAAAAATTATTCTTAATTACTGTAATATTTTTTCTCTTTATTTAATATTTCTACACAAAAAAATTTCCTTCACAATTTCTGTTTTTTAAAATATCAATAACTTCTTTACTTTTAATCGAATTAGCTTAAAAATAGCCAATCTAAGCGTTTTTTAATGCTGTACAAGTTGGTAACTATAATTTCACATAAATATTGCTATTTATGGCAATTTTGATGCTCACTATGTAATTTTTTTATGAGTAACTGAAATAAAGGAAAGTAATAATTAAAATTAAATAAAGTTTAAGACAAATTTTACATTATATGTGATTATTATATATTACATATTATGTTTGAGTCTTAATTTATTTGGCGTATTTTTTTTAAACTATTGGATGTCCTTTTTCGAAGTACATACATAGTTTTGTTTGATTTCAAAAGCATTTAATTAAATTTATTCTAAAACGTGAGGAATACATTCAAGGTAAAGTCGCTCACGTAAAGTCGGGTCAATTTAAAATTTAGAATAAATTTTCTCTATGTAAAACTAAAAAAAAAATAAATTAAAAACTTTTTTTATTTTTTTTAGTAGAAATCATAAGCTTTTGAATGATTAAGTTAACTTTGATTTACAGAATAATTTCGAAGATTTTTACCGATCTGATAAAAAGTTAGCTGGTTTACCCCAGTTTCTCCTACACTGTTAAAAATGTTCTGAAAATTCCTATAGAATTCAGATACAAATGTAACGTAATTTTCCAAATGACGGTACTGAAAGCATTCATAAGTTACATGTGCTTGAAATTTACTACACGTTTCTTAAGATTTCTAAATGTTACTTAAAATTCAAAATTTTTAGTAAAAATCCTTAATAAGTATCGGAATTCTAACTTCAGCCAAGCAAAACTCAGTAACAACTTAAGAAAATTTAATAAAATGTAACTAAAAGTTTGGGAATGGTTTCAAAAAGTGTAAAGAGTAACTTAAAATTACGAAACTGTAACAAAATTTTAAGATACCACAGCTGAATGAAGGTGCGCACCCTTACTTTCGCGCAGGTTGGGTCTGTTGCAAGAAAGGCATAACTGAAGTTAGAAAGAACAGATTTTACTCCACATGTTTCTTAAAACTGATACTTTACAGCAGGTTACAGCATATTCTCATAGCCTCCCTTGGTCAAGCGCGTCTAGGCGCGCTCCCAATGGTTGAAGGTTCATTAAAAAAAAATCCAACGCACAGACAGCACTATAAGGCTGAGAGTTCAAATCGTGGTAGATAGATAAATCGATACTTCCGTAAAAATGTTAATAATAATTTTTTTAAATTAATTTACATTTATTTTAATATATCAGAATATAATATAAACCGTTTAAATTTTTTACACAAATATTCAAATGATTTAAGTTACGAAAAATTACGAAACTTTAACAAAATTTTCAGAAAATAGCAACGGAAGTTTTATGCTGTTACCCGTTACTGAAAATTACGAAACGGTAACAAAATTTTTGGTGAATTGGACTGAATATTTGTTCAGTCCTATGTATCTGAAAATAATATAACGTTTCTAAATTTTACGTAACTTATGTAACTGCATAAAACTTCCGTTGCTTGTTTCTGAAAAATCCTACAAAAATTTCTAACAGTATACTGTTAATTTTATTGCATGGCACTGTCAATTTTATATAGCAAGGTACTGCCAATTCTATAGCATCTGTTTTTGAACGTATTTAAATGTATCTTTTATACCTTAAGGGGTCATTACAACTTTATTGAAATAATGTACATTGTACCGAATAGTACATGTTGTTATCAAATTTTAGCAACTTTAAAACTGAAAAAATATTAATATTTGTGAAAACTGAAGTTGTTTTACCAAAACACTTTTTTTAAGGTTACTTTCACAATAAAACGGGAACAACTCAACTGAAATAAAAAGCAAAGGAAAATTTGTTAGTTTACTATGTTATCTGGTTCGTGTACGAAGGGTTTTTAGAAAAAAATTTTTTTCTAGAAACGGCAAATGATTTTTACCAAAATTCGAATTTTAGGTTTTTAAAAACTGGTTTTTTGACCGAAAAATATTCACCGAACGTCAGCACCATTACTTTTTCTCAATTATGAATACTTTTTTACTGGGATATTAAGCCTAACACTAAATTTGTACACGAAGAAAATTTATTCCTGAATTCTTACTGAATTTAGTTCGGTAAAACTGAGATGAATTCTCAAAACAGTAATTTTTCAAGAACTAGACTTTGAAAATAATTGCACTGAAAAATAATGTAAAAAGCATAAACCTACGATACATGTATTAGCTTACAGTTCTGTAAAACGTAAACTTAGTGCTCGGTACCTGATGTGTGAAACATTTCTATATAGTCTCAAATTAAAGCTTTATTCGTGCAGTTTAAGACACATATGCGTAAAATAAAAAAATGTAAAAGATTTTAAGAAAAGTGGGGGTAAATACCCCACAAAATATACTTTTGAGGGATTTTTAAATATTTTTTTCTCCTTACCCTGGCGTGCTGGAATCATTATTATAGTCTTTAATTAAAGATTAAATAATACATTTTAAGACCCCACATCAGGTTTAGGAGAAAAAAAATACTGAAAACCGTCAAAAACAGGTTTTTCTGTGTCTTTACCCCCCACTTTTCTCAAAATCTTTTATGTTTTTTTTATTTTTCGAATTTGGTTCTTACAGTAAACGAATAAAGCTTCAATTTAAGACTATATATATAGAAGTTTTTAACACATCAGGTTTAGGAGAAAAAAATACTGAAAACCGTCAAAAACACGCTTTTTGGGGTGTTTACCCCCTCTTTTCTTAAAATCCTGACGTGATACGCGCAATTTTGGACACCTGGATCGTATTCAGCGCACAAAATTACATGGGAAACCACTCCCATATCTAAATAAAGTCGTATTTTGTAGACCTGTGTTATTTATGCAATAGGAAATGAGTATTTATGAGATTTGATATGAATTTACTTTTTTAAATAGCTAATGCATATAGAGATGAGTGTATCGTAGCGTATTCTTGAAAGATACTAATCAGTTCACAAATTGGTACATTCACCTTTTTTCATAAAAGGACAACAATTTACTATATTTTGATGATAAAAAATTAATTTAAAGTCATAATTGCTTTAAACATTAATATATCTTCTTATCGTAGAAAAAGATTTTTATAAAAAAACATAAAGATAATTTTTTCACTTTTACACTACCGGTCAAAATTGAGAGACCTCGAATGTTCAGGCGAATGGAAAACATTTCAAACATAAAATGTATAGAAACTAAAATTTTTTTCTGTTTATATTTTTAAAGATAAAAATTTTTTAAAAAGAACAAGATATTTCAGAAGTCATTTGGTCAATATTTAAATTAGATATTTTTAAAAAATCGTAATTTTCAATGTTTCACAAAAATTTGAATAACTTCAAAAATAATGAACGCTTTTAATTGATCTTAGGATAAAGGTCATTTACTATACTATAAAAATTACTTATAAGCATTAACATGTAATTTTTTTCTTAGAAAATGTAAGCCGTCAAACTTGGACCAAAAAAATTCAAAAAATTTTGAACAGTCGTATTAACAGAAAAATAATGTTTAAAATTTAAACATATTTTTTCATTTAAATTATTTTGAAAAATCAACTCAATATTATGTTTAATATATTTTTTAGAATAGTTTTTTTAGTACAGAAAAATTGTTTCAAATTTTTGGAATTTTTTGGTCCATCTTTAATGGCTTGCATTTTCTAAGAAAAGAATTAGTTGTTAATGATTATAAGTAATACTTATAGTATAGTCAATGACCTTTAAAATAAGCCTAAGATCGATTAAAAGCATTTATTATGTTAGAAGTTATTCAAATTTTAGTAAAACATCGAAAATGGACGAATTTTTAAAAATCTCTAAATTAAATATTGGCCAAATGACTTCTGAAATACCTTGTTCTTTTTAAAATTTTATAATCTTTCAAAATATAAACAGAAAAAAATTTTAGATTCCATAAAATTTTATGTTTTGAATCGTTTTTCATTTGCCTGAATACGGATGGTCTCTCAATTTTGACTGGTAGTGTAAGTGAAGTGGAAATTTAAATAGTCCACAAATAGGGACATTTACCTTATACTGATGCTAATTCACAATCGGTAAATGGGAAAATACTTTGAACCTGTTGAAGGTAATCTAAGGTTCAAGGTTTAAGGCTGTATTGATTTAAAATTTTTTTTATTTAACTTAAATATAACTACTGTTTCTTTTTACCCATAAATTTGAGCAAAGTTGCAAAATTTAGGGATAAATGGAAACAGTTGATTATTGCGATTTAGTGATACCCATATTTTCTACAACCCCATAAAATTGTTCCACAGCAAAGTGAAATAATAACTCAATACACAAGAAAATCGGAAGTAATCCGATTTAAAAGAAAAAACTTATGGTATTGGTGAAACTTATAGCAAATTTCTTTCCATTTACCCCAAACTGACACTAATTAAATTATAATATTATAGTTACATTATTTTTAACAATATTGTAATGAAAGAAAATGGTTCAAAAAATTGTTATTTATTTTTAATAAAATATTATAGGGTAGACAATGCTAGACTTTGAGCCCTCCGAAGATGGTTACGAAAGCCTATAGTATATTATGAAATAAAACATTAATTTATTAAAATTCTTATAATTCTCAAATTTTTATCACAATAAATTGTGAGGTATTAAAAAGCGTTACAAATTAAATTAATACTATAAACATTAAAATAATCCACGTTATTCTTATTTTTACTATGAATGAAATTGATCTACCGCTGGAAGCATTAACTTGATTTGCGCCAGTCAAGCCGTCAAAAAGTGAAAAAAACAAACATCGGAATTTGTAATTAACATATTACCTATAAGTAGTGTGTTTTAAAACTAAAAATTCCGACTTTTATTTTTTTTCCACTTTTTGACGGTTTGACTGTCTTGAATTTCTCCGTTCCGTGCAAATCGAGTTACTGCTTCCGGGGGCTCAATTTTACTATAAATCAAAAGCATGTCTATATGATTTGTCAAAATTCACCTAATATAGCTTTACCAGGAACAATAAAGCCTGATGTGAGTAAGTACCCAGCGGGCACAAAGACAAAAAACGTTCTTTGAACGTCTGTAGAACTTTTAATGTCTGCCAATTTAAGTTTTAAGAACGTCCGAACGTTTCAAAAATGTTTCGGAACGTTCGGATATTCTTAGAAAGTAAATTGGCAGACATTAAACGTTCTACAGACGTTTAAAGAACGTTTTTTGTCTTTGTGCCCGCTGGGTACGCAGTGGGCTTAGGGACGTCTGAAAGACGTCCCTTTTTGTCCGCGGACAATTCGGGGACAATGATGGTAATGTCTCTGAGTCATCAAAAAGACAACTAAAAAAACCTCTACAAAGTTAACGATCTCACTTGTCAATGAAATGAATTTAACTTAGAAAAATTCCAATAAATATCACATTTACGAATTTCTAAGTCCAAGTTGAACTTAGAAAATAATATTTTCCATTCATGAAAATTTTTCTATTTTCAAATGTTGAATTAAAAAGACGTCTTTTAGACATCTTAAAGACATCTAATGGCCAAGATATAGAACATGTATAGGACGTCTTTAAGGCGGTGTCAAAGTCGATTGGATTTTTGCATTGAGCTTCAATAGGAAAATCGCATAGACTTTGACACCGCCACGTCTTTTTGTACAAGTCCAAAAGACATCCTTAGGACGTCTTTTGAACAAGTGTGCCCACTGGGTAAGCAAGGAAATAAACATGACGGAAATATGCAAATAAGGAAACAAGTTATCAAGGAAGTCAAAAACTAAGCATATAATCAAGTAAGCAAGGAAGCAAAAATGAAATATTGCCTATTGCCGTAAGAAAGTAAGCAAATAATAAAGTAGGCAACGAAGCAAGAAAGAAATAAGTATAAGTAAGCAAGTAGGCAACTAAAGATGTAAGTAAATAATCAAGTAAGCAAGAAGAAAATAATAAAATAAGTAATCAAGTTACTTTTTTTTTGCTAACTTAAATACTTTCTTATTTCGTTTTTGTTTATTTGTCTACTTACTTACCTTTTTACTTACTTATTTCCTTCTTGCTTACTTTTTTTTTTTTTTTTTGCTTAGGGACTTTTGGGAAATCTGCCTACAGATACCTTGGATTCCGCACTCCAAGGTTATGTGGGGTTGGTATAACAAAACAGAAGAAAAATAAAAAAAAGTAAAATAAATAAGTATTATAATAAATTTAGAATACTGGCGACCTACTGCCAGCCCGACCCACTAAAACCCGTAACCCTTCTTTTGGAGCCCTTTATCCTCCCTCGGAACTGTCGTAAGACTTTAGCCTTCGAGGGCCTTCTTGCTTACTTAATTGATTACTTGCTTACTTGATAAGTAACTAACTTACATCATTATCTTAGGCCTCTGGTAAAGATAAATACGTTACATTTTGAAAAATCATTAATCTTATGGGAATATCCCGGGAATATCACGTGGGATAGAAAATTTGACTACGAGGCACTTAAATAAAAAGTATTTCAATCCTAAAAACTAACACTTTAAGCAAATCAAGAAAGTTTTACGAAACTGTTCCTGAAACGTTAGTGCCCATCAGGAAGTATATTCAAAAGAACATTAAAATGTTATTTAATTTACATTAAACATTAAGTTTAATTTTATTAATTTCTACAGTACTAGGTTGTTTGGAATAAAGATATGATATTAAATTTTGAATATTATTACTGAAAAAATAATTTAAAAATTATTAAAAATTACTATTATGTCACTATAACCCAACTTTTTTGAAAAATTGGGTAAAATATATAAGGAACAAATTTTCTCCGTTTAAATAGCGACCCCGAAAACACAAGAGTATTAATTACAACAACATTAAATAGAATTTTAAAAAAGTTGTCCGCTATATTGACTCCAGAAACCTTAGAGTAACAAGTTTCTTGCAAATTGGATTAATTTTAAATTTCGTTGTCCGATATATTAGACCCGACATTTTAAATTTTGAAAATCTGACTCCGGATTCGTATTCAGTGTGAATTTCTCAATACACACTGACAAAAATGGTATTTAAGCTTTATTACCTACCCAGCGGGCAAAAAACCATCATTGTTTTAAAAACGTTTTTAGAACGTTTCATGACTGCCAAATAACATCCCAAAAACGTTGTATGTTTCAAAAACGTTTTAAAAGCAATGGAACGTTTTTGGAACATTATTTGGCAGACATGAAACGTTTTAAAAACATTTGTGGAACGTTTTTAAAACAATGATGGTTTTATGCCCACTGGTATAGATAGTAATGGTCAATATCAACATCTTAGATGATTAAATTTAATATCTATAAATATTTGAAAATACATTTCAAACAAAACCTCACATTTACAGATTATAATTTTTAACATCTGAGATATTAACACAGTGGGCAAAAAACCATCATTGTTTTGAAAACATTCCAAAAATATTTTTAGAACGTTTCATGTCTGCCAAATAATGTTCCAAAAACGTTCCATTGCTTTTAAAACGTTTTTGAAACATATCGCTTGCTGGGTGTAAAAACATGATACATCGGATTAACATTGAAAAACATGATACCTCGGATTTGACTTGAAAAACATGACATTATATTGTCGTTTGAGTTGAAGAACATGACACGTCGGAGACGAAAATTTTTTATTCAAATTTCAGTTGGTCCACTGACCGCGAATCTTAAAATGTCTCAAATTAACATAAACTGTAGACAAAATTATTTAACCTATTTCTTTTTGAATTGACATATAATGAAGCGAAAGCATTTGTTTCATAAAAGTTTCAAAGATTTGACACATTTTAAAATTAGCGGTCAGTGGTATCAACTGAAAATTGAAAAGAAAATTTTCTTTATCGACGTGTCATGTTCTTCAACTCAAACGACGATATGTCATGTTTTTCAAGTCAAATCCGAGGTATCATATTTTTCAACGCAAATCCGATGTATCATGTTTTTACACTCAGCAAGCGATATAACGTTTTTGGGATGTTATTTGGTAGTCATGAAACGTTCTAAAAATGTTTTTGGAACATTTTTAAAACAATGATGGTTTTTTGCCCACTGGGAAACTATAACATCTAGATTTTATGCATTATATGTTTTGTAATTTTTGTTTTTGTTTGACCGTAATAATTATTTGTTGAAAAATGAGAAGGCCTAGATACGGTTTGCACCAAACCGTATTTAGGCCTTCTCATTTTTTCAACAAATAAATTATTACGGTCAAACAAAAACAAAAATTATATATTGGCCTTAAAAGTTATAACTTCTACGATAATCACCATGAATAAAGCATTTTATGAACGAATTCTCCACCAATTTGGACAACAAACGTTAAATAAGGTGAAAGATTGGATTAAACTGAATTACAAGATAACACGAAGGAAAAACCAAAGGAAATTTCTCTACGTATGTAAAAAATTTATATATCTTGCCAAGTCATATTGTTAATAATACCTTTTTACATTTTCGTTTCTTCTCAAAATCGTGCTACGATGGTTTAAAAAAATACTCATTTCCTTGGAAGAAAAATTTTTAAAATAAAAATTTTTGACATTTGTAGTAAAATTAAATATTTATATAAAAATTTGCATTTTTTTAATATTAAAATTTTACGATTTATCAATAATAATAATTTTACAAAATTAAAAAAACAAAATTTATTTTAATCTTAATAAATATTAAATTAAACTAAAAAAATTTTTAAAAAAACAAACAAACCGTATCTAAGCCTTCTCATTTTTCAACAAATTATTATATATTATTATATCTCCTTAATAGGGTAAATCAGACCAGTAGTCGGGCATTTAAGAACAAAAGTTTAGGTTTATTTGTGATAATCTTAGAAATCATTAATACAATAAACCAATTGTTTTTTTCTCATTTGGTTTTACAGCTATTCAAACTTGAAAACCAAACCGTAGTTACGTAAACAATAAATTAAAAAGAATAAATTTCTTATATATTTTATGACATCCTGTACGACTACTGTGCGATTTATCCTTTCTAATATATTAAAATTTTTAATGTCTATTTTTCTTCGATCTGAAATTATTGCTTAAAAAATTGAATTCATCAACATCGGTGTTATTGAATAGATATTTGTTTTCTTAGTGTGGTTTTAAGACGATTATGAGTATTCATAGGATAAGTAGTAGTAGTAGTTATCAGATGGAATGACAAGCACTAACAACCGGTACATGGCTCTCTGAAGGTAAGGTGGTACTCTTGACTAGCTGTTGTCCACCGTAGATAGAGGTAGTACGTAAGTTGCGACGGAGGATAAGCTGCTAGACATGCGTGCTAAGATGATGAATTAATAACAGCTTAGATAGCCCGCATTGAGTGTAGCTTTCGGCATATTGTCTACTAGGATGTGGTAAAATTTATTTTTTATTGTACTACAAGATAGAACGCTGTTACAAAACTTTAATTTTAAAAATAGCAGATATTTGAAGTGGGCGGCATATAAACGTTTTATTACATAAATATTAACAAAAAATCATTTATTCGGAGGTTTTATTAAATAATCTGTTATCAAAAATTATTATTTACCATTTTTTAATACCACATGGTGGACTCATAAAAGGATGCATAAAATGTGATGCATTCTTATGACCAACTTTAATTTTTCGCTATTTTTAAAGCTTCGAAAATTAAATTTGTGTAGAAGTGTTTTTTTGCACTACTGCTACAAATGAAGAGATTTATGAACTGGAGAATTTTGTGTTTAAAATTTTTGTAAATTATCAATTTTTTTAAATGTGCTTTTTCCTATATATTTTTAATAAAAAATTACGATAGATTACTAACACGTGTTTATTATTAAAGTTACAAAGTACGAATAGGTCTCTTTTAAAACTTCCCTGTGGGCACGGAAAAAGTCTTTTTTCTAGAAACGTTCCTAAAACGTTTATGTTTTCCTAAGTCCTTATGTAGCGGTCATGAAACTTTCTAAAATTGTTTTAGGAATGTTTCTTAAATAAAGTTAATAATTTATTTCGTAAATATGCTATCTTTCAATAAGTGGTGTTTACTAGTTATCAAAAATGCGTATAAAATATCTCAAGTGACATTAAATTTAATTAATTGAAAAAAAATAAAAAGGAATTAGGTGCTTTGTTTAAGAAGTTAGTAAATAACAACAATTATCAAAATCTGTCAAAACGTATATGAATAAAAATATGTCCGCAAGAATCGTTGACATCATATACGTAACCTGGTTGATGAAAAAATACCTTTCGTGGGAAAATAAATTTTCGAGTAAACAGCAGTTGAAGTTCAAACTTAGAAAAACCCTTGCAACTTTTTTAAATATTAATGTTTTAATCAAGTTTGGCTTATATTCCACGCTGGGCTTGAACCAACTTTTAAAAAAAGTCTTTGGAAATGGGATTTTTTGGTGGATTACCCCCCCCCCCCATCGAGGAGTTTTTGAGAAAAGTAATTTTGCTTCCTTATGAGTTGCTTCCTCATAAGGAAATATGGGCTAATTTTTGTCTAGAAAATATATGTATATTCAATTCTGAGCAAACGTCCAGATGTATGTGTATGTCACAAAATATTGTGTACAAAATATGTCAAACAAATTTTATTGGATTGTCTTGAAATTTTACAGGTTTATTGCTGTCATTTATAACTAAAATCTGACACAAGGATTTCCAAATATATCTACAAAAATTTTTTTTATACAATTTTTTCAAAATTTGAAAAAAAAAATTTCTGTAGTCTGCATACAAGCATCTCCAAAAACGTAGGGGATGGTGGTCTCATACCGACCCCCTTATGTTTCTTAAAGATGGTACCACTTAAAATTTCGTCAGTACCATCAATCGAACACTTTCACAACACCAATAACTGGGCCACAGGTTTTATCCGAGTCCCTCAATTTCAGAGTAAAGTTACTAATGATTCATTTATGTACCTTTTTCTTCAGAAAAAGGTCCAAAAATGTATTTCAATTGAGTCAAAATAATTTAACAATTCATTACAGATAGTTGAATTTTATTTTAATTTCTATTAGAATTTGATATCTTAATTTTTCTTGAGATTTCCCCCCAAAAAAATGGGAGTCGGTTTCGGACCACCCATTTTGAGAAAGTTAAACCGTAAATTTTTGCTTTTTCTTTAGATCTTCCATTAATGACAATCAGAAACATTGAATCAAAACATTGAAAATGTCGGTTTTTTAAGAATAGCATGAAAAAATATTTGCGAAATGACGTCTGTGAAGTCTTATTCTTTTCAAAATTTTATCGTCTTTATAATATAAGTAAAAAAACAATTTGAGTTTTCATAAATCTTATGTTAAAAATTTTTTTTCATTCCTTCAAAAATGGGTGGACTGACAATTTTGGCCGGTAATGTAGGTATAAATAAGTAATACATGTTTGTAAATTTTTCCGAGGTCACTGATTACGAATATGATATCGAATTAAAAATTTTAACAGTTTACAACTGTAAAAGAAACTGTCAACTTTTATAAATAGTATTAAATTATAATTTTCTGTTTAAGAGTGTTTCATTCTCTGTCCAAATCAACAATAAAGTGAAAAATGATTTTCTGACAACTGACTGGAGCATAGGAGGCCATAGGACCTCTATTTTTTTCAATTTTTTAAAGAAATTCAAGTTTAAACTAAAAGACAGGTTAAGCAAAGGCTTATTTATAATTCCTATATCTAAATTAAAAATTCGTCTTTTTTTGTTTTTGAAATCCGAATCAAAAGTCAACACTATTTATAAATTAATGATTTTATCACTCGGTCGCATCTTCTTGCTTTATAATAATCATTTTAAGTCTCGAATGCTTAAAAACTTACTGAAATTCATGACAAATTGAAATAAAATTAAGGACATTATAATAGTTTTCTTTAATAGCAAAAATGAATTACACCGGTTCCGTTTTAAGTATTCAGTTTGTACATTCTTCATATGAATATCTTAATTTAAGTACAGAAAGATTAAAAAATATCTTTGAAACAACACATAAATATTATCTTACTTTTAAATTAGAATACATATTATGAAATCGTAGGACCTACGTTTAATAATACTGCTATCCTATCAGTGGACTGTCCAACTTTCCTCAACTATTTCCGTTTATTGTTTATTTCATTGTAACTGCCTTATCAGCCAACGTCAGAGTCAAATTAATTTTTGCACTAGTCATATAAACGCTTGTTTTGTGAAAAGGTGGGCGTTGAAGGAAATGCTATACGACCTCCAAGCTTTGGTTTTATTTAGGACACCCGATATACAGAATTCAGGATGCTAACTGATATAAAACAGACCGTCCTATTCATTGAAGTATATCATCATAGTGAAAGTGTAATTTTCAATTTATCAATCACTTTATTTAATTACAAAAATAGTTTATTCAATTAAATTTATTTTTTGGAATAGCATGAAAGTTCTTACTAGAAATAATTATTTTTTAAAAGTTAACTTTCAAAAGAAGGAAACAAAGTCATTTTAAACAAATACAGGAAATGACAAACTTATCATTATCTAGAATTACTTTCGATTTCTGGACACAAGTTGACAACCAAATTTTAAAAAATACAAACAATCAAATATAGAAGTTTTTCAGAAAATCAATAAACAGCTATACATAAAAAATGTAACATTAATGCATAACAGCTGAACATTATTTTTGTCTTAATTATAACAATTGGATTGTTAGACATTACGAAAAGTTATATTAATCTCAAAATCCGAAATTTTTTTATAATAACAAATATATTCGTGTTCAGTTGATTTTTTCTTAAAGTTTGAAAATTTACTTTTATTTTCTATTTATTAAGGGTAAATTTTTTTGACATTCAAAATGTCAAAAAAATCGATTTTTTTGTTTTTATTTTCGGATTTCTTATAGTGTCAAGAATACTCTCCTAAAATATTATAGCAAAATTCGAAGTAAAACAAAAGTTCTACATTTTTATTCTTCGCCATGTCAAAGATGTTTTTGTATGCGGATAAGCAATCGAATGACTTAAACGTCTTCTCATTTGCATGTTTTAAAAAATTCAAACAGAAATGTATTTGGTGTTGTTGATCACAAATTAAATATCAAATTTTCAAAATTCAAAATGGCGGAAAAGACAATTTTTTTATTTAAATTTTTTTTCTTCCAGCATATTGCATCCGCCATTTTTAATTTTGAAAAAAGTATGTCATATTCGTAATCTGCGACCCCAAAAACCTTCCCGAAAGAATTTTCAAGCAAATCCAATGATTAAAAAAAATGGCCGCCATACTGGATCCGCCATTTTTAATTTAAAAAATATGATTCCATATTCGTAATTAGGGACCTTAAAAACTCCCGAGTAACGATTTTCAAACAAATCTGGAAAGACTGATATCTCGAGTTCTTCTGAAGTGATTTTAAAATATCAAACGGCTTTTGATTCAGCGTCATCATGCCTGTAAGTGGAACCTCAAAAACTGGAAAATTTCCAACTCCCCCTTTTTTATAAGAAAAATTCTGAATAAAAACACCTTTTTCGCATATTTTGGGAAAAAAGTACTCTTAAAAAAAGGAGGAGAAGAAAATTCCACTTTTCAGCGGTTCCGCACCTAAAGAAATATTTAACCAAGAGAATGTGACTTCGTTTTTGGTTTTTTCTGTTTTAGAAAGTTTGGAATCGATCTTAAGACCCAAAATGGCTTATATCGCCGCCATTTTGAAATATAAATGAAATTTTTTTACAAATTTTTAAATAAATTATTTATTTCATGTAAAAGAATTTTTTTAAATAAATGTCATAGTTATTTTAATAATATATACTAAAAAAGCCTTCTTTTGCCTGTTTTGAACAAGATTGTCCCCTTAACCCAAAACAAGTTGTAATAAGATCGAAAAGCTAATCAGAATTTTTTGTTCAAAGCAGCTCAAAACTGATTTTTTATGTAAATGGATTTTGCATTTAGCTACAACTTTTTAATATTTGAAAATTGCATAACAATGTTTAAATTTTAAATTAAATATGTTCCATTTTCAATATTCTTTGTTATAAATGTACAATAAAAACAAAAATTGTCAATACCGTAATTATATTTGATGATCTTAATTATAACTTCATTGCTGATCCATTACGCCCCGGTCTCCCCTATTCCTAATTTTCAAGCCGTTCTATAGGTGCAAAATTTAGTATAAGATAGTTTGTAAGAAAAATTTGTGTTTTAATTTCTTAGTAAGTATTGTTTTAATATTTTTCGTTAATATAAATGATTATATAAAGACTATATTAATAAAAATGACTATTTAAAGTCTACTGAAACCTTTATTAATAACCATAATCTGAATGATGACATTTCTAATGACATTAGAAATAAGTTGATTTTGAATCTACGTTATTCTGACAACAATATTTCTCGACATATCAATGTTAATGATGAGATCTTCTCAAATATGCTTAATACTACAAAATTACTTTTTGAAAATAATAATAATATTTTAATAAGTACGGGGATAAGGGAAATGTATCAGTAGCTTTAGACAAAACTGAATATACATATAAAATTGAAACATTACTTTCTGACACGAACATATTCAAAATTATCACCAAGGACCCACTTTCTAATCTGAAAACAAAAATATATAACATTTTGAAATTTTTGAATGATAATTCCTTTTTAAACAGAAAATATAAAGATATTGAACTTACACAAATTAATACGAGTCTCTCAAAAATTGATTTCTTACCAAATAGTAAATTATGCAACAAGGGAGGTAAATCCGAGTGTATGTACCGAGCACAATATTGAAAATGAGTCGTAGCACGAGCGAAGCGAGTGCGAAGACGAGTTTTTTAATATTGTGCGAGGTCAAAAACTCGGACTTACATCCCTTGTTGCATACTTTGCTTTATACAACAAAGGCGTATTATGGTTACTCTATGCTATCTGTGCCGGTGCATGCTAAGTTCTCCTATATAACCCAGCTGGTCAATGAAGTAACCATTATTGCCCTAGGGAGATAAAGGGTACTTTATTGACCTGTGAGCGGTTAATAATGTACTCTTTATCTCCCTAGGTAAAGTAATTATCCCTTGGACTTTATAGACACACACACACACACACACACACATATATATATATATATATATATATATATATATATATATATATATATATATATATATATATATATATATATATATATATATACCGTATATATATATATATATATATATATATATATATATATATATATATATATATAAACAAACGTATTTATAAAATAAAATCCAATATTGTAAATACTAAAAGAAACTGTCATTTTTATAATGCATTTCCTAAAGTTTTTCTACCATATGTTCCCAACCTTTTTGAAAACACCTCTTTTCTTCCTAAAAACTATAACATTCTCTCTGTTCCTACTAAAAACAATAACATAAATCACAATTTAATAAAAAAAGCAAAAGACAGAAATAAAAATTTCGAAAAAACCAATACTGTTTATAAAATCAATTGTAAAAATCAACAACAAAATTTTTTTCAAAATAAAAAGCATCATTCTCGAGAACCGCAAACCAACAATGCAACAAACTTCGCTAATAGGAATCAAGATATAACTTGAAATTACTGCAAAAAATTAGGACATATTTCCACTGATTGTATAAAAAGATATGCGATGACTGGTTCAAAAAATGAAAGTTCGAAAACAGCAAGATTTCAAACATAATAAATTCTTTTAATCAACCTTTATAAAGGATTTTTTTGACTGATAATCAAGAAAACGCTTTAAATAAATTAATAAATAAAGTTTGTGAGGAACCACATTTAGAAAGACTAGACTTTTGCCAACCAATTATATTTAATCAAACGATACAGCTGTTGCAAACCAGAATAATAAATTAAAATAAATTCTACTTCATATAATAATAAATTAAGTTGTTCCTTTTATTTAAGCTTTTGAGATGGCTCTTATTGAAGGCACTTATTCTATGTGACGGCCGAAATTCCAGGCTTTTTTTAGGAATTTTTTTTCACAGAAAATTAAATATAATTCAATAACTTATTTTACATGTTATTATAATTGGTGTCTAAAAATATATAAAAAATTTTTTTAAAGTGATTTTTCAAATCATTTAATAATTGAGGGGCTGGATGCTATAAGGGTATACGCGTGGATTCTGACGAATAACTATTGTCCAGTAGGTCGATTTTTGCAAAGTTTTTCAAATTGCAATTTTAATCATTGTTTCTTGTAGAGAATAAAATTCTACATCTTTTTTCTTCTATAAACATTTTTCTATCTTTCTTACTTTTAAAGTTAATGAGAAAAAACTGCATTTTTAAAAATCGTAGAAGTTTAATGTTTTTTAATTTCAGCTCGTGATATTTTGGTTAATTTTTATTATTTTTTGATAAAACAAAAACGAAATTAAACCTAAGAATGTATCAAAACTAAATAAAGCATAGAAAAAAATATATTTTTAAAACAAAAATAATTTTTTTTCAGAACAATGTAGAAAATATAGTTTTACACTTTCAAGCGCTTCGTTTATCTGAAAAATTTTAAGACCTGACAAACTTCCAGTGAGAAAGTTGTTCATTAATAAGTAAAGAAGTTTTCTGGAAAATTTTATTAACATTGGATAAAAACTTAAAAAGTTAGTAACATTTAAAGATCCGAGCGCATCCTAACCTTAAAGTTCCCATGTTTCGCACTGCAACTGAGTCATCGTGGTCGTCATCTCTATTTACACATTTTCATAACACAATGTCTATATATTTATAATAACCATTAAAATAAGTTAAAATTAAATAAAAAATTTATTTAATAAATTAAATTATTATTTGATTGAAACAGAAAAGTTTTTACTATTTTTTATTTTTCATTTTATTCGTTTGTCCTTGACAAAATGTCAGTGCACAGTTTTTAAATGTTTTGACTCAAACAATTGAGAGCATGCTTTTATTTAAAAAATCACTAATTTAACTATTAGAATACTTGTTTAAAAAAAGTGAAGTGAAATATCTGGTATTTAGTGAAGTAAATTGTGATTGTTAAATAATATTTGGTACAAATACAAATAATACAAATAATATTAAAATAAATTTATTAAAGAATTGTGTTTTTAATTGTTAATAAATAAATTTTTTATTTAATTTTAACTTATTTTAATGGTTATTATAAATATATAGACATTGTGTTATGAAAATGTGTAAATAGAGATGACGACCACGATGACTCAGTTGCAGTGCGAAACATGGGAACTTTAAGGTTAGGATGCGCTCGGATCTTTAAATGTAACTAACTTTTTAAGTTTTTAACCAATGTTAATAATATTTTCCAGAAAACTTCTTTACTTATTAATGAACAACTTTCTCACTGGAAGTTTGTCAGGTCTTAAAATTTTTCAGATAAACGAAGCGCTTGAAAGTGTAAAACTATATTTTTTACATTGTTTTGAAAAAAATTATTATTATTTTTTGTTTTAAAAAAATGTTTTTTTCTATGCTTTATTTAGTTTTGATACATTCTGAGGTTTAATTTCGTTTTTGTTTTATCAAAAAATAATAAAAATTAACCAAAATATCACGAGTTGAAGTTAAAAAACATTAAAATTCTATGATTTTTAAAAATTGCAGTTTTTTCTCATTAACTTTAAAAGTAAAAAAGATAGAAAAATGTTTATAGAAGAAAAAAGATGTAGAATTTTATTCTCTACAAGAAACAATGATTAAAATTGCAATTTGAAAAACTTTTCAAAATTGACCTACTGGACAATAGTTACTCGCCAGAATCCACGCGTATCCCCTTATAGCATCCTGCCCCTCAATTATTTTTATGTGTCATAGGTCACTTCTTTGAAAATGCACAAGTAAACGGTCGCAACGATAACTTTCTTCAGTATTTACTAAACACTGAATTTAAGGATTATTCCGAGTCATAATTTTTTTCAGTATTGTCTGAAATAAAAAAATCAAACTTAGTTTTACTCAGTAGGCTTCCTGTTATCGTGTGAACCTGAATAAACAATTTATCTTAATAAATAATAAAATGTCAGATTGTTAAGAAAAATTGTCAAATATCGCTTGTTTTTGTAAGTAATTGTTTAAAAAATTGGACAAGTACGAGTCAAACTCGCACTGCAATGGCGGTTTTTGTACACAAGTATTAAAACAATACTTGCAACATTCATTGGTTAATGGTAGAATTAAAATAAACAATTAAAAAAATATATATTTTAAAATCATTTGATAAAAAAAAATTAGAAAAAAATTAAATTAAATTAATACAATTTATCACTTCGTGATAACAAAATACAAATATAATGTTTATAAGAAAGTGTGAACAAAATACAAATACCTATATTAAAATGCGACTGTAGAAATCAAATGGAATTATATATAAAGGTCAGTAATACGGCGTTTGAAGCTTTGTCTTATTACCTAACTTCCTATCATAAAGTTTTTTTTCATTTCATTAATAAAAAAAAAGTTATGTCATTTTTAAAAAAAGTTGAAAATTCGTCTTTTAAAAAAGTGGCCCCAAGGTGGTCAACATACGAAAATTCACTAAAAAAGTTATAAAAAAATGTAGAAACGTATTATTAAGTTGTTTATTTAATATTAATTATTTTTCATGATCACAGAAACATATTACATATTTTTTTTGCACTTTGTCCTTTCGTTAAAAATGATACTTTTTGTGTATGCATTAGACAGGTAAAATTTTGAAAATAATTCTATTTCATTATTATTCATAATAAAACTTAAAAATTGATAAAATTCACATTCACAGTGATAAATGTTGATAAATATAGTGTATAAACACATTGTCATAAAAAACCAATAAAGTGACCACCTTGTGGCCAAAAAAGTGTCCACCTTAGGACCAAGACACAATTTTTTAAACGTTAATGAAAAAATTTTTTAAAGCACAGTATTAATTATATTCATTTGGAATATTATTGTACGATATATTAAGATAATTATAACGATTTTTATTAATTTAAAATGGTTAATTTTGATGGTTTTAACACCCTGAGAAAAAAATTTCTCGATCATTTAAAAACAGAAATTTTACAACGTTCACGTTACAAAGAGACTCATACGACTATTTACCTCAAAACTTTACTAAAATCTTTGTCTTCTCAAATAATAACAATAACACAAAACATTTGAAGATACTAACTAATATACAAAAATTTAACAATTATGTAAATATTTAGTTTAATTTTTTTTGTTTTTTGCCATGGCGACGGTTATGACAACCATTACCAAAGCAACGGTTGTTATAACAACCATTACCATAGCAACGGTTTCTATGGCAAACATTACGTAAGACATAAGACTCAAAAGTTAAAAACTACGGACGGACACCGAAGTCTCGCTATAAGGGTTTTGGCCCTTGGCCACGAAACCCTAAATAATAAAACAAACATAATTCAGCTATTCGTTATAATTTTGGTTACAAGAATTAAAATAGAAGTAAAATACATAAAATATAATTCTCATTTATAGCTGTTTATTACTTTTCACACATTTATAAATTTGCTTTGAAAACTTAATTTAAAAGAATGATACTTAAAATACTAATGTTTTGTGAAATCTAAGCGGCAGTGTGTCCAGGTTAATGAACCAAGATCACAACACTGTCAAAAACTGCAAGCTTGCAGAAAAGCGCATGGCAACGAGCAGGTGCAATGAACTAAAGAAAATTTCAACACTGTAATGTCGATTAATAAAATCGATTAACACAGGGAAATCTGGGCTTTTGCCCGTGGGTCTTCACGATAGTAAGTCGTGGGGCAGTTTTGCCGTTATCTATCTATATTAATAAAATCAGACTTTTGTCTGTACATTGCATGAAATTAATTTTTTCTAGCAGAATTTATTTATTTAAACAACGAAGATTCCAAAAATGGTAATAGAAAATTTCATGTATGTATGTGTGTATGTATGTCTGCAAAATTTTGTTCACGTATAACTTGAAAACGTCTTGACCGAATAAAGTCAAATTTAGCAATCTTTTAGGTATTGATCTAACTTAAAATATTAGCTATATTTGATGAAAAATATTAAGCTGAACAAAAGTTATGAATTTTTCAAAAAAGTAAAAAAAAATTTCAATTTTTTCAGATTGGGATAAATTTTTTAATTAATTAATAATATAAATGGTTTTAAATAGATATAATATATATAATAATGAACAAATGTTTTAATTAAAAAATAATACTAATAAGAAAAAAACTATAAATTTTTCCAAAAAAAGAATTTTTTTAATTTTGACAGATTGCAGTAAATTGTTCAGTTATGACTTTTGTAACAAACACATATATATATATATATATATATATATATATATATATATAATAAACAATAAATTTACAGTTTTTAACATATGTGCCCTGACGCAGTGAAAGGGACCTTACGTCCAAAAAAATTAATTTTGAGTTATTGATACCATTCAATCCAGATTTTTTCAATCAATATAATGGCATTAATAACTAAAAATTAATTTTTTGAGGCGTAAGGTCCCTTTCACCGCGTTAGGACACATTTTAATTAGAACGGAAGATATCAAATTTTTTCATAAAATTTAAAATTTCCTAATTTTATATTCTTGAATGTTTAACTTTATAACTTTCTGTAATTAAATATTACATGTTATTTAGTCATATTTTAGCATAATTATGAGAAAATACTGTCCAATAACTATATCTATAAGATGGAAGTAGGTATAAAAACGTTTTTAATATCAAAAAATTGAAAAATTATAATTGACAGACCAATTACTATCAACCTTAATTCAATTGATCTCATTAATAAAAAGAATTTTAATTGCAAAACTTTGAAAATATTAAAAATGGTAAATGATATTAAAAAATATTAATTCACAGCATTACAATTATTATCCAATTATTAAAAATGGAGACCTGTGTGATACGATACTTGTGTTATGCTACTGGGAAGAAACTTTGGTAATAAAATGTTTTGTTATTTTAATTTCAGATTTAACTTTTAGGAATATTTTGAGCATTGTAAAAGCAAAAGTAAAACAGGGTGTCTATTATTATTTGTGTTTAATAAACTATCTGGTTTTTCCCAGCTTTGTCAAAATTTTTCCAGGTGTATTTTTTCTTATAAAATATAAATTTTTTTGATAAGTAATAGCAATAAATAAACTACAAATGGCTACAAGGATTCATTTATTTTATAAAAATATTCTTCGAAGGTTTTTAATTTTACTTATACTTTTAACAGGGGTTCTACCAACTGGAAAAAACGATAAATATGCAGAAATTTAATTTAATCGGAAAAACTGTGAATTAAGCTTGCAACAAAGTCCTTATTTTAGATTTCAGCAGTTATGATACAATTAGTTTGAATTTGACTTTACTATAAATCCAAAAAATAGTGGAAGTTTCGGATTAACTTATAATACTATAATTAAATTTCTATAAATAATTGACAAACATTGTTTTCTGCATTTTGATTAATTAAAAATATGTGACACGGACAGTTAAAAGGGACCTACGATCCGAAAAAATCCATTTTCACTTTTTTATTTATTCTTATAGTAAATAAGCCGCTCTTTCCAACGCAATAAACCGCAGCTTTCTAGCTGCATTAGTTTTCTCACAATTTCACTTTAATTTTAGGTACTTTCACAAAAAACAGTGCAAAAAAACTAACTTGGTAAACTTCGAAGTCGATTTTCTCGAAATCTTTTTTTCGGGTCGTAGGTCCCTTTTAACTGTCCGTGTCACATATATAATTTGATGATAAAAAGTTAATCACTGATTTAAAATAGTAATTTTTTTTAATGAAATGGTTAATGGTAGCTAATTATTATTTTCAAATAATAATTAGGTCTGTTACAAACCAGAAATAAATTATTTAATTGGGCTTTTGAGATGGCCCTTTTATCTCGATTTGGGGAGGCACCAAGCTGCCAAGGTCTAAAGGACCTTGTTTAATTTTGCGGGATCGTTATCCTACTTTTAAAAGTTACCGGGATAGCTTGGTTTTAACTCTGATAAATAATTATTTCTATTTACTGTATTTACTTCAGGAGTTTTAAAATAAATTAAATCAGATTTGGCATTCACATTTAAATTTTATTTTAACAAGGTTTTATGAAATTCACAAACTTGCAGATGTTTGAAAGAGAATTAAAGTTGAAAGTGACATTAAATCATTGAAACGATACAGACTTACCGCTAAAATCCTTAATCCTACCGACAGGGCATAACTTCTCTTATACGGCGCAGGTACTACGCGTACGGACTGGCCGGTTGAGAAACAGGAATCCTCCATCGGGCAAAACACAAGATGAATGTGGAAAATTGAGTCGTCTATGCGACCAATTTTTTATTTACGCGAACTCGCGAATTTTGTGGGGCCACTGCATTGAGACGGCGCAGGTACTACGCGTACGGACGGGCCGGTTGAGAAACAAGATTTTTAAATTGTTTAATTTTTAAAATTAACCGAAACCTCACTCAACACAGCTCTCACTGGACTCCGTCGGTTAGAAGAATCTATTAAATTTTTCGTCCGCCTTTCGTATTATACTAGATATTTCGCTTGTTCTACACGGGGGTCCGACGCGCAGACGGGCTTAGTCTCGGCATTTCCTACTTGCTTGCGATCAACAGATCTGTCAGGCCGCAGCCAGGACAGGTGTTGATCGCTTGAAGAGGAAAATTGTACAGCGGCGATGGAAATTTTGAGACAAGCCTCTACTCCTTGTCCTAATGTCAAAGTGGGGTAATTTGTCAACTAAGGATTTTTAGAATTAAAAGTAGGGATAATCTTCAGGCCCATTGGACTTTGTATTATGCTGACTTTTCTGATTGCATGCAGTTTTCGTGAGAACGGAAACGGCGTTGTTAATTTGATACTTTTCAGAAACTTTTTTATAACTAAATATATATAAATTATAATTATATTGTAAAGAAAGAATTTTTATTTATAATTATAATTTATTTATAGTTATAAGTGTTTAATATAAGTTGTATGAATAACGTTATATTGATCCTACATTTTATAAGTTACTAGTATATGTATTTTGCAATCGTAGTTATACATATACACATATACATGCAACTTACAGTCCTCCGGCATTTTATTGTTAACAATAGGTTACAATAAAATGTTTAGCTATTATCAAATTATTTTCTGTAAATTTGGAAAAGTGCATAAAACGAACAAAATGTATACGCTTCATAAAGCGTTGAGTCGGACGTCAAAATGCATGTGCATTTGTTATGATATTTTAGTCCCTAAGCTTGTAGGCCCAAAGGGAAGAAGGGAGAGTTTCAGTAGGAGAGACAAGACGGCGATTTTGACTTACTAGTCGCTATAATCGGTTAACACTAATTCTAGCGATTACGTGTTTATAACACTATTTTTTTACAATTTCTGTTTGAAAGTTTTATTCTTTACAAATAATTGAATGATATTTTATAGACCAAACTTTTTAAGAAAATGAATATAGAAGTTATGAATAAAATAAACTTAAATTAATTACGTAAGTTTCGTAAAAGAATTAATATTGTCCAGATTAAAACACATTTCTATTGATGATTGGATTTCTGAATTCAATACCTTTAGGTTGATCAAGTCGTCATCAACGACAATAGTTGGAGAGCCAAGATCAGATTAGAAATAAGTCATCATCAACAACTGATGTCAGAGAGACAAATTTGTAATTTACTTGAGACAGAGTTGTTCATATTTTCCAATTAGCGATAGGAGTTCTAAAAGAGGATCAATAAAATATTAGAATTCAATGTCTTAGTCATTAAGTCATCATCAACAACTATAGTCGGAGAGCCAAAATCAAACTTGGATTAAGTCGTCATCAACAACAAAAGTCGGAGAGCTAAATTCCAAGTTCTTTCCAAGACAGAGTTTCTTATATTTTTTCGTTTAATTCTCTCATAGCAATTAAGAAAGAAAGAAAAAAAAATTTTTTAATTACATTTGATCTGTACTGTAGTAAAAAAATAATAAACGACATTTATTTTATTTTATCTCTTTTACTTTCTTTCTTTTCCTTCACCCTCTATTGGATACTAACAACATAAAACCCATCATGTCAGATCACGAGGGATCCGATCCGGAAAACCGACAAGACGAACGGCACCGAAGGGGTAACGGTGTCAACCCGGGGGAAAATCAGCTCCTTATTGGGGGGTTTGAATGCAACCATGAACCCTGCGGGTGCTGACGCGAGTTCGGCCATTGATCGATATACGCGTCGTACAAGTGCGTGCGATATACCCATATTTGATGGCAAGAACCCTCCGTTACGGGATTTCGTGCAGGCAGAAAAGAGGGCCGGAATTTTCATTACGGAAGTAGCGGAACCCGAGTATATTACGGCGGTTTTAAGCAGGCTAGATGTCCAGGCCCACGCTAGCTGCAAACATAAAGATTAATAATAATAATAATAATTCATAACACAGCCCTACAAATGTAAACGTTTTCACTGTCGAATGAACGAGACTATGTGTTTCCGAAGGCAATTTTTATGCTGAACACGAATTCGAAGTCCAAAATGTTCAATCACGTCAAGTTTTTGAGAAAAAAGGGGTTGAAACCCCCAAAAAATGCGTTTTTGGCAGTTTTTGAACAATTATTGTGCTAAAACTGTATGTGTCAGAAACTTCACTCTTATAAGAAATTAAAGCCTAAAGTGTGCCCTTTTAAATGAGCTATAGGCGAAATTGATTACATCAACCCTTAAAGTAGGGGGTGTGTTTATATCTTGGGGTGTTTTGAAATAAAAAACAAAAAGTGCAATACGCTCATTTTCTTGAAACTTGGTACACAATTAGAATGAGCAAAAGCATTTCACACGTATTTTTGATGTAGACCGGTTTTCAATTTTAAGGGTAGAAAACACCCTATTACGGTTTAAAGATGTAATGAGTATCACAGAAAGAATATATCAGATGTTCACAAAACTTGTTACTCGGGGGTTTTCGGGGTCTCTGATTTCAAATATAATGTCAGATTTTAAAAATTCAAAATGGCGGATCCAATATGGCGGATGAAGGAATTAAAAATTAAACGGATTTGATTGAAACCCATTCCTCAGGGGTTTTCATTGTAGCTGGTTAACAAATCAGAAATATTTGTTCACTAAGGTACATTTTATTAAAAATCAAGATCATTTAGCCATAGAATTTCTTTCTATTTTGCCCAGAGTGCACCACGAGGAGGCGATCTAAGTTACACTCCAATTTTTTTTTGTTATTTTTTAATTTTTGTATTTTTTTGTTTTTTTTTTGTTTTTTACTTTAAAAAATTTTTTTTAAATAGAACACAGGAACACAAATTAATTTAAGAAAACAATATTCTATTTCTCCGACTCAAATGATTCAAGGAAACTGCGCTTCTGAGATTTTCTTTTGTGCTTCAATTCTGGAAAATCGCGTTTGAGGGACCAGCAGTAATCAGCCAACATGCTTGCGTCCCATCTTCCCTGATAGGAAGATCTAGATTCTCTCTATCTCTTTGAGATCTTGGTGAAATCTCTCACCCTGTTCGTCACTTACACTTCCTAGATTCACTTCAGGAAAGAAATCCAAATGATCATTTAGAAAATGAACTTTTATGCTCATGTTGCAATTTAATTCTTTGAAACTTCGTAACATGCTCTTCACCAATTCTTCAAAATTTGGATCTTTTTGATTTCCTAGAAATCCTTTTACAACATTTTTAAAGTCAATCCAAGCTTTTTTCTCAACTGGTGTCATGGTTTTCTCAAAGTTTTGATCTTCCATTAAGCGCCTGATCTCTGGTCCAACAAACATGCCCTCTTTTAATTTCGCATCGCTTAAGTACGGGAATTTTAAACAAATATATTCGAAACATTTTCCATCTTTGGGAAGTGCTTTAACATACTGTTTCATTAGGCCCAATTTGATATGAAGTGGAGGTAGAAGCATTTTCTTTGGATCAACTAACTTTTCTCTAATAACATTCTTTGAACCAGGTATTAAATTTTCTCTGGGTTTCCACTTCTTTCCAATCCAGTGCTCAGCTCTAGCCCTACTATCCCACTCACATAAAAAACAGGGAAATTTTGTGAAACCTGATTGTTGACCGAGAAGCAAGCCTATCACTTTTAAATCCCCACAGATCGACCATTGGTGTTCCTCATAACGAATTGAGTCAAGCAAAATTTTTAAGTTGTCATATGTTTCTTTCAGTTGAACTGAATGAGCTATCGGTATCGAAGCATATTTATTTCCATTGCTCAAGAGAACAGCTTTTAAACTTCGTTTTTATGCGTCAATAAATAAACGAAATTCATCATCAGAATAATCCTTGAGCCCCATATTTTTCAATAGTTCAGAAACATTTGTACAATAAACTAGAGAGTCCTGTTTTGTGAAGAAAGGGAGAAACTCTTTTTCTCGATGTCTGTACCATGAAAAAGAAGTATTTAAATCCAAAAAATTCTTTTCTTTCAATCTTGATCCAAGTAGTTCTGCTTTTTCTTTTGACAAATTTAAATCTCAAACAAGATCGTTCAATTCGCCTTGAGTTAGATGTAATTGTTTTGTTTCGTCTTTTGCAACAAATTCTACATCAGAGGACTTGTCATTAACCTCTAAATCATTAGAATCTTGATTATCAAAATATGCTGAACTTACTGACATCATCATTTCAAAGGGTGAAGAAGGGATAGGAAGATCAGGTCCATGAGGGATTGGCTTCGTTACAGAGGGAACCTCTGGATACTTTATTAATTTCTTCGTTTTACTATTAAACCCATGAAATTCTGTTAAACAGAAGTAACAGTCTCCAGGAGTAAAATGTGGCTCCCGCCAAATCATTGGAGAACCAAAAGGCATACTTCTTCGATTTCCTTTTTTCCAGTTAAGTAATGTTGTATGACAACTCTTACAAACTTTGTGAGGAACCCATGACTTATTTTGGTTTGTTATTTCAATTGAAAAATACTCTTTATAAATTACTTTTACATGCTCTGTTATATTGAGTTTATCCTTAACTGTAACATATTTTCCACAAATATAGCAAAAGCTATCTGGATCATTAATACAAAGTTTATTTCGATGCATCGTTCTTTAACAGTTGGAAGCAGAGAAGAATTCAGTAAAATGTCAGAAGTACTGACGACTCACGAAATAAATTTTTCGGTAGAAGCAAAACAAATGAAAGGTTACGTAAATTCTTTTTCATTTATTTGTATCTACTCCGTCATTTGTTTAAATATAGAAATAATTTTTTTATCCAAGTATTTTTGTCTAATTATACCGTGTTTTGATCCTACCGAAAAATAAATTTCGTGAGTCGTCAGTACTTCTGACAGTTTACTAAATGCTTCTCTGCTTCCAATTGTTAAAGAACGATGCAACGAAATAAACTTTAAATTAATAATCTAGATAGCTTTTGCTATATGAAATATGTTACAGTTAAGGATAAAGTCAATACACTAGATCATGTAAAAGTCATTTATAATGATTTTTTTTAATTGAAATAGCTCACCAAAATAAATCATGGGTTCTTCATCAAAGTTTGTAAAAGTTGTCATATATTTTACTCCTGGACACTGTTACTTCTGTTTAACAAAATTTCCTGGGTTTATTAGTAAAACGAAGAACCCAATGAATTTGTTGCAAAAGGTGGACCAAGACAACTACATCTAACGCAAGGTAAATTGAACGACCTTGTTAGAGACTTAAATTTGTTAAAAGAAAAAGCTGAACTACTTGGTTGAAGATTAAAAAAAAGGATTTTTTGATTTAAATAGTAAAAGGATTTCTAGGAAATCAAAAAGATCCAAATTTTGAAGAATTGGTGAAGAGCATGTTACGAAGTTTCAAAGAATTAAATTGCAACATGAGCATAAAAGTTCATTTTCTAAATGATCATTTGGATTTCTTTCCTGAAGTGAATCTAGGAAGTGTAAGTGACGAACAGGGTGAGAGATTTCACCAAGATCTCAAAGAGATAGAGAGAAGGTATCAGGGAAGATGGGACGCAAGCATGTTGGCTGATTACTGCTGGTCCCTCAAACGCGATTTTCCAGAATTGAAGCACAAAAGAAAATCTCAGAAGCGCAGTTTCCTTGAATCATTTGAGTCGGAGAAATAGAATATTGTTTTCTTAAATTAATTTGTTTTCCTGTGTTCTATTTAAAAAAAATTTTTTAAAGTAAAAAACAAAAAAAAAACAAAAAAATACAAAAATTAAAAAATAACAAAAAAAAATTGGAGTGTAACTTAGATCGCCTCCTCGTGGTGCACTCTGGGCAACATAGAAAGAAATTCTATGGCTAAATGATCTTGTTTTTTAATAAAATGTACCTTAGTGAACAAATATTTCTGATTTGTTAACCAGCTACAATGAAAACCCCTGAGGAATGGGTTTCAATCAAATCCGTTTAATTTTTAATTCCTTCATCCGCCATATTGGATCCGCCATTTTGAATTTTTAAAATCTGACATTATATTTGAAATCAGAGACCCCGAAAACCCCCGAGTAACAAGTTTTGTGAACATCTGATATATTCTTTCTGTGATACTCATTACATCTTTAAACCGTAATAGGGTGTTTTCTACCCTTAAAATTGAAAACCGGTCTACATCAAAAATACGTGTGAAATGCTTTTGCTCATTCTAATTGTGTACCAAGTTTCAAGAAAATGAGCGTATTGCACTTTTTGTTTTTTATTTCAAAACACCCCAAGATATAAACACACCCCCTACTTTAAGGGTTGATGTAATCAATTTCGCCTATAGCTCATTTAAAAGGGCACACTTTAGGCTTTAATTTCTTATAAGAGTGAAGTTTCTGACACATACAGTTTTAGCACAATAATTGTTCAAAAACTGCCAAAAACGCATTTTTTGGGGGTTTCAACCCCTTTTTTCTCAAAAACTTGACGTGATGGAACATTTTGGACTTCGAATTCGTGTTCAGCATAAAAATTGCCTTCGGAAACACATAGTCTCGTTCATTCGACAAAAGCGATGCAGGGCTGTGTAATTCATTAGCTGAGCTGCTAGAACATTTAAAGAAAAGATTCGCGCAGACTGAGAAATATCAGTGGTATTTTGAACATATAGTAACTATAAAGCAAAAGCAAACCGAAACCGCGCATGACTACCAAGATAGGCTTCAAGATTTGATTAGCGGAGCTCGACAAGCCTTAGAGCCGAAATATGATAAGCTATACCAAGAAGTAACAAACGACGATAGAGCCATTAGGCGTAGAGAATGCGATATAATTCTTCAGCCCATTAGAGAATGCGCCTTAGATGCTTTCATCAAAGGACTACCTACCGAAATATCGAAATTTGTAGATGCTCGTAACCCCCACAACATGGATGAGGCATTGGAGTACGCGCTTCACGCTGAAGAGCGTGAAAACTACTCCGAGAGGTCGCGCTCCGCCTCATACCATATCAGCAGAATTGAGGAGAGGCCGCGTTCCCCAAGTCCCTACTCAAAACAATTAGAGCCACGTAGCTCTGTGGGGAAGAGAAGAACCGATTCTGATAGGGAGCCTCAGTCCCACGCTTCTTCTTCGAGCCATCGACCCTCAAATGTCCTCCATCTCACGCCGGAACAATTAGGACAATTCTACAGATCTATGATGCCCAAGTATTCACCCCAATTCCCATATCCTTCGTCATTCCCGATGACTACCCAACCTCACAACCCTTCACACTTTCCTAACACTTCCTTTCAACAACCGATTTCTCAGACAGCCCAACAGCCAATTCCAACGACCAATATCTTAGGCAAAATCAGGGTTATCGTTCTAGCATCACCCCACCAAGAGCCAATTCTCCGGCGCCCCAAGGGAATTTAAACTACCAGCCGGCTCGTTGTCAAGACGCGACTGCGAGCCCGACTCTCCAGCGTCCGAGAAATGTGCATTTCGCCGAGGACACTGTCGGTTCTCTACAACGGGAACAACGGCCCAGGACACCCCAGTAGTCCAACTGAAGGCTCCGGAGTTTAGACACGACAGAGTCCAGTTTCTGTAGACCCAGGTTCTGATTCGAATCTCGTAAAATTGGGTGTTTTGAATCCGGAACTCACACTTGACAGGGACAAGTGTATTGAGATTTTCGGGATAACAAATCATTCGGTAAAAACACTGGGAACCATCAGCCTAACCATCTCCAGTAATCCCGCGGAATTCTATGTGGTTCGAGATAGTTTTCCAATCTCCACACATGGAATTCTCGGAAGATCCTATTTACAAAAGGAGCAGGCTCAAATTTCTTTCAGGCATAACACTCTAGTAACGGTGTCCGATCCAGTGACCCCCATCCCCTTTGTTGATAAAGAATCATTGGAAACTAGAAAAGCCTTGAAGTCTGAGATTAAACCCTTCACTCGAATCCTGCGCATTCAATCGCGAACTAGAACCCCGTCCGTCAAAAATCCTGAATTAAAACAGGGATATCTTCCTCGGTTAGAAACTCCTGAAGGTCTCTACCTTGGAGAAGCTGTCGTTACTAATAAAGATGGCGTATGTCATGTAATGGCAATCAATACTACAGAGAAAGATATCGATGTAACAATCGCCCCGCAGGAATTAATTCCGTTTGATTTCTGCAAATTTCCGGGCGAAGAACTCTCAGACTCTGGAATCGAAAATGAATCCCATGACCCTGATCAAACGTACGCTCAAAGAGTCGTCAAGGTCAAGAATGCGCTTTTCGTATCCCACTTGGCTCCGGACGAACGGAAAATCCTTTCCAAATGGGCAGAAGACTATGCGGATATATTTCATATAAACGGTGAACTGTTATCATGTACTCACTTAATACAGCATATAATTCCGGCTATCGACGACAAGGTAATTCACAAAAAACAATACAGATCCCAATTCGAAGCGTCAGAGCAAATCGACACTCAACTAAAAACAATTTGACAGTGGAATAATAGGACACTCGACCTCCCCTTTTAACGCGCCTTTATTGTGGACTATAGGGCCCTAAATGAGAACATTGTAGGGGATGCACCCCCAACCTTCCAGCGATTGCTCAATAGCGTCCTAAATACAATGTTGGACGCTGAGGCATTTGTATATTTGGACGACATAATAATCTATTCCGATACCCTGGAAGAACACGATAGAAGAGCCCGTAGACTATTCAATAGGTTAAGAGCTGACAACCTCAAGCTTAAACCCGATAAGTGCGAGTTTCTTAAACCTGAGGTAGCATACCTTGGATACATAATTTGTGACAAAGGCGTGAAACCGAACCCGAACAAAATTCTAGCGATAAAGAATTTTCCCCAACCAAAAACGCCACGAGACATCAAAAGTTTTCTCGGCCTTTCCGGATATTACAGACGTTTTATAAAAGATTATGCGAAATACGCGAAGCCCCTCACTGAGTTACTACGAAAGGATGTTGCATGGAAATGGGAGTCTGCTCAAAGGGACAGTTTCCGCCGACTGAGGCGTTATTTGTGTAAAGAACCCGTTCTTCAGTATCCAGACTTTAGTGCAATCTTTAAACTAACGTGTGACGCTTCCGAACATGCTGTAGGTGCGATCCTAACCCAAAAAAAGGACAAAGTGGATCTCCCTATTGCATATTATTCAAAAATTCTTAATGTGAACGAGCAAAAGTATCCCCAGGCAGAGAGAGAATGTCTTGGCATTCTATACGCGGTAGAACATTTCAGACCATACCTTTATGGACGAGAATTCATTCTAGTGTGTGATTTCGAACCGGTTCATTGGATGACATATATCGATAATCCTGGAGCGAGAATCCAAAGGTGGAGAATTCGCCTTCAGAATTATCAGTATAAGTTTGAATATAAGCCCGGAAAGATTAACAGAATTGTTGAGGCATTATCCAGCAATCCAATGGCTACAAATGATCCAGGACAGTCGTCCACGAGTCAAGGAACGCGACCAAAAATAACCATTCTCAAGAGACTCGAGGATCTAAAGACGGACTCTAAGGTGCTAAAGGAACGTAACCCAAAGAGTCAACCGAAACAGGCCTACGCTAATCTCAAGGGTGAACGTAGAGGCGTGGGTAGACCATTAGGAAGCAGCAAAATTGCAAAGCCCAAGGACGATGAAACTTTCCGTCCAACTCAGAAGCTACAAATGGATTCAGCGGATGAAAGTTGCATCGCTAAGCGTTTACGTCCGCGCAAGGGTGCAGTCTCCATGGAAACCGAGAACGCGGATTTTCCTTCATCCTCAGAATCTGAAGTGTCCCCAGAAGAGGAATCAGATAAAGAAACTGATAGAAATACGGAAGAAGAATCGGATCCCCCTGTATTTCGAAGAAGTTACAGTGCCTTTCCCCATCTTCCCCCCAACATTCCACCAGTTCAACTCTCCACTTCTAAGGAAAAAGCCCCTGATGCCTACACTGATGTCTACGTTGATGGCGCTGGTTGCGAGAATGGAGGATCTAGCCCGAGAGCTGGAATTGGTGTTTGGTTCAGACCGGATCATCCCCTTAATGTTTCGCGACGTTATCGAGGCAAACAAACCAACAACGCCTCGGAAATCGAAGCAGCTACCACCGCCGCCCGACAAGCCAGAAAAGCAGGGATTCAAAAGTTAAGAATCAAAACGGATTCAAGGTACCTGGTACGGAGTGTCGAGGAATGGGTACCTAGATGGCAGCAAAACAACTGGAAGACCACGGAAAACAAGCCTGTGAAAAATCGAAGAGTCTATGAGAAACTGATGAAGGCCCTCAAACCTTTGGATGTCGTTTGGGAACACGTTCCTGGTCATGAAGGAATCCTCGGAAATGAGAATGCTGATCAACTGGCAAAACAAGGAGCTCTAAAGGACCCTGAACCCGAATCAACATCATCCACCGAATCCGAAGCAGAGGAAACACCCCCGGAACTCGTGATTATCAAGAGCCAGCAAAGAATCAACAACAGTAGTAGTGACTCCAGCGACCAGGAGGCTCAATCAGAAAAGGACCAGAGGAGCAAGACGCAACAACTCATTGAAGGAGTTAATAGATCCATTAATCGGTTCAACGCAACACTTGCGGAGGCAGAGACGAGTACCGTTAATCCCACAGATAACACCTTGTTTTGGGATTATGAAGGTTCAGATCAGGTTCCCAGAAGACAGTATGTTTCTGATGACGAGAGTGACCAAGAACACTTAAGTTATTTGGAAACTCTGGATCCAGCAACAGAATTTCAGGATGAACTCCCTGGGAGAGTGAAAAAGTTCCTGGACAATTTTAACCGCTGCCACCATCAGCTTGTTACAAACCAGAAATAAATTATTTAATTGGGCTTTTGAGATGGCCCTTTTATCTCGATTTGGGGAGGCACCAAGCTGCCAAGGTCTAAAGGACCTTGTTTAATTTTGCGGGATCGTTATCCTACTTTTAAAAGTTACCGGGATAGCTTGGTTTTAACTCTGATAAATAATTATTTCTATTTACTGTATTTACTTCAGGAGTTTTAAAATAAATTAAATCAGATTTGGCATTCACATTTAAATTTTATTTTAACAAGGTTTTATGAAATTCACAAACTTGCAGATGTTTGAAAGAGAATTAAAGTTGAAAGTGACATTAAATCATTGAAACGATACAGACTTACCGCTAAAATCCTTAATCCTACCGACAGGGCATAACTTTTCTTATACGGCGCAGGTACTACGCGTACGGACTGGCCGGTTGAGAAACAAGGTTTTTAAATTGTTTAATTTTTAAAATTAACCGAAACCTCACTCAACACAGCTCTCACTGGACTCCGTCGGTTAGAAGATTCTATTAAATTTTTCGTCCGCCTTTCGTATTATACTAGATATTTCGCTAGTTCTACACGGGGGTCCGACGCGCAGACGGGCTTAGTCTCGGCATTTCCTACTTGCTTGTGATCAACAGATCTGTCAGGCCGCAGCCAGGACAGGTGTTGATCGCTTGAAGAGGAAAATTGTACAGCGGCGATGGAAATTTTGAGACAAGCCTCTACTCCTTGTCCTAATGTCAAAGTGAGGTAATTTGTCAACTAAGGATTTTTAGAATTAAAAGTAGGGATAATCTTCAGGCCCATTGGACTTTGTATTATGCTGACTTTTCTGATTGCATGCAGTTTTCGTGAGAACGGAAACGGCGTTGTTAATTTGATACTTTTCAGAAACTTTTTTATAACTAAATATATATAAATTATAATTATATTGTAAAGAAAGAATTTTTATTTATAATTATAATTTATTTATAGTTATAAGTGTTTAATATAAGTTGTATAAATAACGTTGTATTGATCCTACATTTTATAAGTTACTAGTATATGTATTTTGCAATCGTAGTTATACATATAACTAAAAAAGTAGGGATACTAAAGTATCCCTACATGGTATCTGTTTCTTTTATTTAATAAAATTTTAAGTATTAATAATGTTTATAAATTTATGCATTTAATTTATAAACAATATTATAAAAATATATAGGGATTTATGTTTTACGATTTCTGTCTTATGTTTGTAGCTTTATTAAAAAATAATAATTAAAATAATATTAACTGTTAAGTACCTTGTACGTAACAAGGTCAAATTAAATTCTCCATTATTTCCCATTTTTGGAGACTGGTAGACACACTATTGAATGTATTTCAAGAAACTAAAACCCGTCGAAGACGGGTACGTCAGCTAGTTTTGAATATAAATAAGTTATACGTATTACTGATAATTAACAATAAAGTATAAAAAGTGAAGAATAATAAATTTCTATGTGATAAATTGTGCTATAAAAAGTTCATTTAAAATAAATATTATAGAAAAGGATTATAAGTAGTTTAATGGAATAATTTCTAATAACGAATAGGTGAGTCAATTGTATACATACACTTAAATAATACTTCCCACACACACACACACACACAAATATTATACATTTGAGGAGAATAAAGATTGTGTTAGAACTATACACACATTAATAAGAATATATTATAGTTATAAATTGAAGATACAAAATATAATAAAAAAGGAATAAATACATATGTATTAACCTCCACGTTGAATAGTTTAGAAGTTAAGGGGGGAATGGTCACTTTTTGTGCATTTTTGGCCAAAAATCTTGTTAGTTTCTTGACAACGCTATGGTTATCACATTCAATCACATTCTCTATACTTTTCTTGTAATCTACTTGGGAAAATACGTATCTGTACCAAATTTGAGCTCTCTAGGTCAAATAGTTTAGCCGCTTGGAGGGGGGGCACGATTTGGCTACGGACACAAGAGTCTCATTAATAGGGATCCGTCGGTACACCGTAGGTGTACGGAACCCTAAAAATAATAAAATGTTGATGTAAAATGATGACTGAATTTCACACGATAGCCACTCATGTGTAGAATAATGCCTCTAAATTGCAGACCGATCGGTTAAATAAATTTTAAGAAATCCTTGACATCAGTTAGAAAAAAAGGTTTTGAGAAAAACGCATTTAAAGTTTTGGTGACTGTATCTCGCGCCCGTGCACTGTTTAATTCTACGCACTGTAACTTTGTTAGTTTTCTAAGATTAATTTCTAAGATATTGTACTTTTGAAACATGCTAAAAAATTGATTTTTTCAACCCGTCACATAGGAAAAGTGCCTTAAATTCGGTTTAAGGAGGCACCAAGCTGCCAGGGTCTATATAAGGTCCTGTTTAATTATGTGGGTTCATGATTCTGCTTTTATTAGTTACCGTTACTGCTTTAGGTAGTTGTAAATTTAAGAAAAAAACAGTTTTTACTTAAGGTAAGTATAAAGAATTTAATTCCCAAAAACTTATAATTTTTTCAACTAATGAAGTGAGTAAAATACAGTTTAGTGTCTTGGAAAGAAAAGAAAAGTAAATTGTGTTATTATCGATGGAACGATACAATTCTACTTATAGACTACCGACTAAAAAAAATTAATTATTAATCCCGATTTTACCCAATTACAGCTTCACTTGGACTTCGTCGATTAGAAGGCTCTATTTGCCAGGCTACAACCAGGAGAGGTGTTGCTCGGAAGAGTCAAGAAGTTGTACTGCGTAAATTGATTGTGCCATTCAGGCAAATGCCACAATATTACTTATTGCCTTCTTTGCTTCGTAATATTGCCGCCAGCTTCATCAAAACGTGCATTTGGTTTATATTGAAATACATATGAAGTATTTTATTTCAAATCATTTCACCAACTAAAAATAATCAGAAGGAGAGCGATTTTCCAATAAACCTTATTAAATAAAAATCTAATTATTTGTAACATATTATAAACTAAATCGAAAAAGAATTTCATGAATTTTTTAATTTAATTTTAATTTTTTTAAATTTCTCTCAATTTCGTAGAGAAATTCCAGTTTGAAAGTTTAAACTCTTAATATCGCAAAACATTCCCCGTCGATTTTTCGCAAAATTATATAAAAATAAAGCTTAACTTTTCTAGTTTCCACTTCCGTATAATATACTATGGACATTTAATGGGATAATTCTTGACAGGGTGTCAGGTGTCTAGCATCAAGGCTTCGCTACAGTGTAGCGAGTCCCGATTTTGAAAGAATTTTTAAAATTAGATTATTCCTTCGAAACAATCCACAGCGAAATTCCTATTATTTTGGCCCCCAAATTTATTTATGCTCTCAACTTAATATTTATTATTTTCGTGCTAGTCGAAATAATTACTTAATTACTTTTCCAAATTCAAGCTTTTTTTAAACATTCATTAACATAAGTATTTTAGCGACAATGTATAAGTGCTTATCTTGTTTTGGTGAAACGTGATCCTTACCGAGATCTACTACCCTTCTAGTTCTTCTTTATATGCGAAATTTAGTTCTAGTGATATACTGTGCCGCTCAATAATTTTTGCCCACCCTACAGCGATTGAAAGCTTAACAAAAAGTTTTGTATTTTGTTTACTATTGAAGTTACGAAGCTCAAAAAAATATTGTTTGAAAGCTTATTTCCTCAGCTTTAACATTACATAAAATTGAAATTAAAAAAATAATTTTGTTAATGAGTAAATAATGTAATTCAAAAGAAAAATACATATTATATATTTCTATTAAAATTTATTTTTTAAGTCTTAAACCTTTATAAATGGCTTTATTATTAAATAACCGACTTAAAACGTAGTGTTATTGAAATACAACTAATATTTTTTTTAATTTAACAGGAGTTTTTAAACATAATATAAATAGTCATATTAAACAAATATTAATTTGGATTCATAATCAAACAATTTATATAACCAATAAATAATAAGAGAAGGACACCGTTAAAATATTATATTATTCATTCCCCCGCTCTCTCTCTCTCTTTTAGAAAAAAATTCAGTTCATCTTATTTTTTAATTGAATATTAAAGTTAATATATATTGAAATCTCATTCTTTGCATCAAGACGAATCGATTGGTATATATAAAGTATAAATTGTATGAAAGTTTATAGAGTTAATGACAATTAAAGCAGAAAAATTACCTTTTTTTTATCTAAAATTTAGTTCTTTCATCAAAATTATATTCCAGTACAATAAAATTTTACTCATTTTTTTCAATAATCTTATCCGTTGCATTAAAACGGATCGATTGGTATATATATATATATATATATATATATATATATATATATATATATTGCATTTGAATTTATAAAATTAAACATAGTTAAAACCAAAAATTCGCACTTTTATTAGAAATTTATTTCCTTCTTAAAAATCATGTTGCCTTATAATAAAATGTTACTCTTGACATAAAAACAAACTAAAAATCTTCATTTCATCAAGACGAATCGATTGATGTATAAAAAGAATATATTTTATTAGTATTAATAGAACAGGTTTTTTGTCGCCCATTGGAAATTGCTCAAACACCTTTGGTCTATGAGGAATTTGATTTTTTTATAAACAAAAAAATTGTTACAATTAATTTACCTAGTCGCCTCAAGCAACTGATCTAACTATTTTAATTTTAAATAATTTCTCTCGTCTGTTATTAAGATTGGAAATTAATGTAGAAAAGAGTCCCGCAATGATCATGGTTATAATTTAGCTTTTACAATTTAAACTTTCTAACTTTTCCGGGTTTTAAATTTCGAAATTAATTCAATAATTGTGTTTACAATTTTCATAAGTAGATAAATTTCAAAAGATTTTGACATGAAATTGTCTAAAAGGACTCTAATATATGGAAAATGTCTTTCAGGCAATTTTTTGAAAATTTGCAGTTTAAAGCCTTCTGAACAAAAAATGTTATTGGCAAAACTCAAAATAATGGACAGTTTTCTTTACTACAACAGCTAAAAGTTGAATATAAAGCATTACCTTTTATAAATTTAAGAGGAAGTTCTCATTGCGTGAGTCAAAAGAATTGATTTCCTTTTTATAGCATTTTTTGAAAGCTATATGTGTGTAAAATATGTGGGTAGAGCGATTTTTTGATGCGAAGAATATTTTCATTTTTATAGTCTCTTGAACTCATTGGCATCACTGAGTAACAAATGTCAGGCAAATCGAGTCGATTTTTAAAATTATGCATTAGGTCATTTCTTCAACTTTTTAACTATTTTATAAGTATAACTTATTCTTTAAGATGTCATATTTATAAAAATTGTCCATTTTACATTTTTTAAAATAATATATATGTTTCAAAAGTTCAAGGATGTTGTTAGATATGAATTTAATTATTTATTAATAATTTAATAAATCTTGTTACGAACAAAATTCTACTTTAATTGTTTGGAAAAATTACTTTTCGGAATTAAAGAAAGAATTAAATTAATATTCAGATATCCTCAAATAAACTTATTTGCCCTTCGGAAATAAAATATTTTAAAATAGTGAATCCTTTTTTTAAATTGTTTTCGTTTTAACAATTCCGAATAAACGGTATTTACAAAAATATAAAAGAAAGACTAAACTTCGTAATGAGTGTTAATTTTCAATGAAACACTTTCCTTTGCAAAAAAGATAATATATAGTTTATTGTAATAAATTGTATATATTTTAAACAGAATGTTAATTATTATTGATTTATATATTTGTTATTAATTATCAATTACAAAATTAAAGTATGATATTTTTACACAATAATATGTGATTAGAACTGATTTTATGAAGGTAAAAGTGTGATGTGTAGGACAAGGTTCAACAACTCACCAGAATGATAATATTATATATGTAACTCAATACTGAAAGATCTCAGTTTATTCCACCAGATGGAATTGTTTGATTTGCACCTGTTTGAGATTATGATTACTCCTCGTTAAAGTAATTTATTTGATTTCTCTATTAATCCAAATAATTTTCGTATATATTTATATCCTTAAAAAATTCCACTTTGAAAAAATATTTTTTCTTTTAATCACTGACCAATATAATTGAACAAAATATTTTTAAAACTCGGGTTTAGCGGACTTAAAAATTTATCCAATTGATTTATTTTAATTATATTTTAACCTTACATTATTTTTTAAAACAATTACTTTTATAGCAACTTAATCACGCCAATAATACAGTAAACAAACTCAAAATCTCGATTTAAAGAAAAGACAACATTCCTCAAAAACTTTATGAAATATATATCTATCCCTATTAACCCCTTAACTGCCGGCTGAAAAACACAATGTGCCCAGAATGCCAAAAATAAAAAATAGTCCGATTTGTCTGAAACTTGTTACTCGGGGGTTTTCGAGGTCTCTGATTACGAATATGATGTCGGTTTTTCAAAATTCAAAATGGCGGATCCAATATGGCGGACGACTTTTTAAAAAATTGATCCAAATTACCTGAAATGTGTTACTCGGGGGTTTTAGATGTCGCTGATTACGAATATGATGTCGGTTTTTCAAAATTCAAAATGGCGGATCCAATATGGCGGAGGACTTTTTAAAAAATTAATCCAAATTACCTGAAATTTATTATTCGGGGATTTTCGAGGTCGCTGATTACGAATATGATATCGGTTTTTCAAAATTCAAAATGGCGTATCCAATATGGCGGACGACTTTTTTAAAAATTGATCCAAATTACCTGAAATGTGTTACTCGGGGGATTTAGAGGTCGCTGATTACGAATATGATGTCGGTTTTTCAAAATTCAAAATGGCGGATCCAATATGGCGGACGACTTTCTAAAAAATTAATCCAAATTACCTGAAATTTATTACTCGGGGGTTTTCGAGGTCGCTGATTACGAATATGATGTCGGTTTTTCAAAATTCAAAATGGCGGATCCAATATGGCGGACGAATGTTTGAGAAATGAATTAATATAACATAAAAATAGTTAATATATTTATAAGATGACATTATATTGAAAGATAGTGATATTTGAAATGTATAAATGTGCAGGTCATTTTTAAGTTTTCTCAGTTTATCTTTTTTATGAACATTTCATAACCTTTGTCATCAGCTAGTATATTTTCAAATAACATACGTCCCCAGGATGCGCCCCTCAAACTGATGTCAGATTGGGTTGGAGGAGGTTGACAATAGGATTTAGCATCCCACTTTTTTGTATTTTTTTTTATTTTATATTTTTTATAATTTTTTTGTAGTTTTTTATAATAATTTTTTTTATATTATTTAATTTAATATTCATTTGTGTAATTAATAAAAAGAAGCTTATAAACATGCATTAAAATAATTTATAAAAGTTTAAAAGTGCACGAAGTCAATAAATGAAGGATAACTCTAAAATTACGATTTATGATAACTTTCAAAACAACCATTTGCACACAATGGAACATCACAATTTTTGCAAACTTGTCGAACATTTTTTCTAGTGCCTTTCTTGTAACATTCTACGCAACGTTTCGTTGGATATTTACATTTTTCAGTTCGAGGAATTGTTTCAAGAACATGTTGCGAACGACGTGACAAAGTTACATCACGGAATGGTCTCGTTTCTTCTTTTTGAGTCAAATTATTTCCGTAAGCAGCAACAATTTCTTTGACTAGAGTTTTGCGGAAAGTTAAGTGATCCAGTTGTTGGTCACGATGCAGTTCATTGTACACACACCAAACAAATGGAAGTACAATTTGATGTACCATTTCATACTTTTGCGGCTACTGTGTTATGGTTAAATCACCTGGTCTGACAGTTCTACGCCTCCCATGTTATCATTGTAGTCCTTTACGATGTTGGGCTTTTTTTTAATTCTCCAGTAATTCGACATTGTTTTCCAGTTGGTACCATTTCCGGTTTGTGCATGGTAGATAGCATAGTCACCACTCACTTATCTTTCCATGTTATACAAGATAGCTTAGAAGTGTGACTTGTCTTTATTTCGCCCTTTACCATTTTGTTTGTTTGAAATTTTATAATGTTCTTACGATTCGTACGTACTGTGCCACAAACATTCGTCTGCTTTTCATTCACCAACTTGAGAAACAGATCTGCTGAACTGTACCAGTTGTCGACAAATAATTTCCTTCCTATACCTGATAATTTCTCGATTAATCGCAAAACAATATTTTCTGACACATTGTGTTCATTTTTTTGCCTACTTCATTAGGATTACTATTTTCTTTTCCGCAATAAACATTTATTTCATAGGTGTAACCGGTTTTACTTTCAGCTAAAACAAATAATTTAATTCCAAAACGAGCTCGCTTATTTTTGTTAAATTGCTTGAAGGATAACGGACCTTTATATGCAACGAGAGACTCATCAATGCATATATATTCACCAGGAATGTAAACTGTTTGACACTTCTCAAGAAGATAATCTAAAACAGGTCACAACTTAAAAATTTTATCATTTGTAGCACCTGAAGATGCAAAATGCAAATACCGCAAAAGAATTTGATATCTGTTACGACTCATCAGTGTTGTAAAACCTGGTGTTTCAAATCAAGGATCTTTTGTCCAATAAGAATCTATGGAAGGCTTTGAAATGATCTCCATTAATATTTGAACTGCATGGAACATAAAAAGTTCATTTTTGTTTACTTTTTTCCATTCAGTTACTCTCGAAGATTCTTTTATTTTATTTGCATTTTTTAATAAAGCAAATCATTCGGCATAGTATATGTTACTTTCTTCACAAATCATTTCCGCTAATTCTTCAGTAAAAAATGCCTTGAAAGCATCTAAGACTGAAGAAGCATTTATTTGAACACCGCAATTTTCTTCTTTGAATGGGTCAATAGTTGGTTCAAAATCGTCGGTTTCTTCCCATATTTTGTCCTTAGCATTTTGATGCCAACGGTTTGTAATGAAATATTACTGTTGACAGGTGAAGAAGCCCTTATTTCATTTTCATATACAATATTTTGTTCTGAGATGTCATTTTCATCAGAACATTCAAAATCAATCGAATCTTCTGAATCTGATGATTCACTTGTAGTGCCGTGTGACACATTACTTCGAGTTCTTTTCATTTTTTATAAAAAAAAAGTTTGACAGAGTAAAATTGAAAAAAAATTACATTTGTCAATCTTATATAAAGCAAATTGTTTATTAATTACCTACCGTTTTTACGTTATACTCTTGTGAAGAATAAGAAGAAAATATGTAATGTATTCAAAGAACAGTGATGAGCAGTCGACTTGAGTAGTTGACATGCGCAAGAGAAATGCCCCACCACTTACCAAAACTTGACAGGGACCCTCACTTATCGCAAGTGCGCATACCTCGCGCCTCTATTATTATTAGTAGAAATTAGCTCTCTTATTTAAAATGACTTATAAACTAAAACATTTAAAAATACTTATTTTTCCTCAAAATAATTTTTTATAGTTTTAGATGCTATCTAGACATTTTTACTGAATAATTAGCGAAAACAAAGATACTAATATATATTTATATATATAATAAATATTTACAACATATATATATATATATATATATATATATATATATATATATATATATATATATATATATATATATATATATATATATATATATATATATATATATTTACAAAGATAATAATATATTTTTTGCTTAACACTTTGCTTTATTAAAAAATGCAAATAAAGTAATAGAAGCTTAAAAAATAACTGAATGGGAAGAAATAAAGCCTTCCTAAGATTCGTATTGGACAAAAGATCCTTTGTTTGAAACAACAGGTTTGCAACACTGATGAGTCGTAACAGGTATCAAATTATTTTGCTACAAATGATAAAATTTTTAAGTTGCAACCTGTTTTAGATAATTTTTTTGAAAAATGTCAATTAAAAAAAATGTCAAAAATGTCAAACTATTATTTCTGGTGAATAAATATCTATTGATGAGTCCTCCGTTGCATATAAAGGACGGTTATGCTTATAATTTACCAAAAATAAGTGAGCTCGATTTGGATTTGTTATTGGTTTTAGCTGAAAGTAAAACCGGTTGCACATATGACATAATTGTTTATTTCGGAAAGAAAAATGGTAATCCCAATAAAGTAGGTAACAAAAAAGTTACATGAAAGACACTTGAAAAAAAGTTAGACAAGTTTGAAAAAATTGTGACTTTGCAGTGTGTGCAAATGATTGTTTCGAAATTTATTATAAATCCTAATTTTAGAGTTATCCTTTATTCATTGACTTTGTGCAATTTTTAGCTTTTAGAAAATATTTTAATGCATATGTATAAGCTTGTTTACATTAATTACACAAATTATATAATACAAAAAAGATTTATGTAGGAAACGAAAAATGAAATAAAATTTATAAGATATTAAAAAAAATTACAAAAAAAGTGTGCTGATAAATTCTATAGTCAACCACCTCGAACCCAATCGGACAGCAGATTGGGAGGTGAATCCTGAGAACTTACTTATATTATTTATAAATAAACGAGGTGATGACAAAGATTATGAGATGTTCATAAAAAAATGAACTGAGAAACTTAAAAATCACATGTACATTTATATATTTCAAATAACACTATTTTTCAATATTATGTCATCTTGTAAAAATATTAATTATTTTTAAGTTACATTGATTGATTGTTCAAAAAGTCGTCCGCCACATTGGATCCGCCAATTTGAATTTTGAAAAACCGACATCATATTCGTAATCAATGACCTCGAAAACCTCCGAGTAACAAATTTCAGGTAATTTGGATTAATTTTTTAAAAATTCGTCCGCCATATTGAATCCGCCATTTTGAATTTTGAAAAACCGATATCATATTCGTAATCAGCGACCTCGAAAATCCCCGAATAATAAATTTCAGGTAATTTGGATTAATTTTTTAGAAAGTCGTCCGCCATATTGGATCCGCCATTTTGAATCTTGAAAAACCGACATCATATTCGTAATCAGCGACCCCGAAAACCCCCGAGTAATAGATTTCAGGCGATTTTAAACATTTTTTAAATAAAAATGCATTGTATTGCCCATGGCAAAGATTTGGAAAATTTTGCTAAAAGTGTTGTTTTTAAAATTTTTTAACATTTTTATAGTTTATTGTTTTTTAAACAGAAACGTGCGTCGCATTCAGCATTGCGTTGACTTTTTAGAAATTATTTTATTTCTAATTTTCAGCCATTTTTGACTTTTTTACATCAATTTTTGTCATGGCAAAGATTGTCAGTTTTCCGGCAGTCAGAGCAAAGTCCGAAATGGCAAAGATCTTTGCGATCGGCAGTCAAGGGGTTAATATAAAATCATATCGCCGCCGCCGCTGTTTCAGAAAGTTCTAAGGGCGACCTTTCCCAAAAGGGCCGTCTAAACTTATGTCAAAATTAAGGTCAATTTTGAGGGCAGTTTTGCCCTAAACGTCAAAATTTGACAAACAATTTCCGCTAACCTCAAAATCTATCCCTATTAATATAAAATCATATAGCCACCGCTGCTGTTTCAGAAAGTTCTAAGGGCGACCTTTCCTAAGGGGCCGTCTAAACTTATGTCAAAATTTAGGTCAATTTTGAGGTCAGTTTTAACCAAAACGTCAAAATTTGACAAACAATTCCCGCTATCCTTAAAATTTAGGTCAATTATGACCTAGACATCAAAATTTAACAATTTCTGCTACTCTCAAAATATAGGTCAATTTTAGGGCGATTTTGACCTACGGGTAAAAAGAGGCTCGCAAACGTCTGTTACATTTACAAAATACAAAATTTAGGTCAAATTTAGATCAGTTTTGACCTAAATGTCAAAAATTGTCAAATAATTTTTGTTACCCTCAAAATATAGGTCAATTTTACGGCAGTTTTAACCTACGGGTAAAAAGAGGCCCACAAACGTCTGTTACATTACGTCAAAATCTACATGTAATTTTACATTCTTCTTTTACCTACATGTCATAGATGACTTAATAATGGCCCTTAATTTATGTCAAAATTTATGTCAGATTTGATTTATTGTTAAAGCTGCAAGTAAAAATGGTCGTAATAATGACTTTGATCATACTGCAAAATCTATGCCAAATTTAACCAATTTTTTTACCTTTAGGTACAAAAAAGTTTCTATAAGGGCACTATAAGATGTCCGTATAGATCATGTCCGTAAAGTAAAATTTAATTTAAATGCTTTCTTTTAGTATTGCCTGATATAATTTACTCTAACTTATTAGCATGCATTCATATTAAGAGAACATGATTTGAAATTAAAAATTCAAATAAATATAAGAATTAGTTAGGGGGGTGGCGCGCGAAGCGCGCAGGGGGATGGGGCCCCCTAGTATATATATATATATATATATATATATATGTGTGTGTAAAAAAAACTTTCAATTCCCGAGAGCAACAAAGTAGATATACACAACCTTGTTGCGGGAGAAATTAAGTCAAACTCCTCGATAAATCAATCGAAATCATGGACGCACCTTGAAATTTCCTATAAATATTAATAGTGGGGACACTGTTGCACACAGCTCATTGAACTTATTTTGTTGCCAGGCAAGCTTTTCGCAAGCTTGCATATTCTAGAAATTGGCTAATGCCAGTTCAACAGTCTTAATCCACTATACCTTTAATGTGTAAGTTTCTTTACTGTGTATTTTCATCTAACACATTTAGAGTCTTTCCTTTGAAAAATAACTCTTTCAAAATTTATCAACTTCATTTTGAAATATGTGTTTCGTCCATGACTTTAGTAATGATTCTTTTAAAATCGACATATCCAAATAATAATCAAACCAAAGAAATTTAATTAGTTACGAATTTAATAGAAATCGAAATAAAAATCTTGTATCGATGTTGAGTTGTTTTGTCTGCTCTTTAGTGTTTGTTTTTGTGTGTACTTAACCTAATTACAAAATTCCCAATTTTAATGATTCTATATAATATAAATAATTTAAAAAAATTAAAAATCGTTACGAATTTAATACGTAACAAATACCCTCCTTTTTTCTGGATGACGTCCATTGGCAGCTTTATGTTGTACATATAGGTTTATAAAATATACATATAATCTTTCCTTCCAGGATTTTACAATACTTAGGTTATTGGTTTTGCTGAATATTAATTTGTTTTTTTTAAACAAAGGCAAACTTTTTAATCTAATTTTATTAACCCTTTAACGACCAAATGTGCTGATTTCTAATTTCGATTTCAAACTCTTATTATTGAAAGAAAAAAATTATTAAAAATTCTGCAGGCACATACCCATATGTTTTTGGGGTCGCTATTTCAAACGGCGTTGTCAAAATTTCCAAAAAGTGCCATTTAATCCTTATTTTTTTCAAAAATACTCAAAAAATACAAAATTTTGGAAAGTAATTTTTTTAAGATCCAATTTTAGTTAGTATATTAATTTTTCCAGGTCACCTCAGGTATACAAAACGTGTTCGCGATAGTTCTAGTTTGAAAATATGCTTTGCGTTTTAAGATTTTTTGTTTTTATTAATTCAAAATGGCGCCTGAAAATAAATTTTTTTTCAAAATTTAACACAGGATGGACAAAATTTTCAAAAATTGTTGAATTCGCTTGAAACTTGTTGCTCGGGGGTTTTTGGGGTCGCTGATTACGAATCTGAATTCAGATTTTCAAAATTCAAAATGGCGGACCCAATATGGCGGACGACAAATCTAAAACTTTATCGTATTGTCTTCAAATTTGTTACTCGTAGGTTTTCGGGGTCGCTGATTACGAATCTGAATTCAGATTTTCAAAATTTAAAATGGCGGATCCAATATGGCGGACGACAAAGTTAAAACTTTATCGTATTGTCTTCAAATTTGTTACTCGAGGGTTTTCGGGGTCGCTGATTACGAATCTGAATTCAGATTTTCAAAATGGCTTATGCAATATGGCGGACGACAAAGTTAAAACTTCATCGTATTGTCTTCAAATTTGTTACTTGGGGGTTGATATTTATGCATTGATATTTATACATTGATACTTATACATTGATACTCATACATTGATACATATACATTGATACCAATACACGGATACTAATACACTGACACTTATACATTGACACTAATACATTAATAGTAATACATTTACACTAATACATTGATACTAATACATTTATACCTATACATTGATACTGATACATTGATACTAAACCATTGACACTAATGTCAGATTCGTAATCAGCGACCCCGAAAACCCCCGAGTAACAAATTTGAAGGCAATACGATAAAGTTTTAAATTTGTCGTCCGCCATATTGGATCCACCATTTTGAATTTTAAAAATCTGAATTCAGATTCGAAATCAGCGACACCGAAAACCCCTGAGTAACAAATTTGAAGACAATACGATAAAGTTTTAGATTTGTCGTCAGCCATATCGGATCCACCATTTTGAATTTTGAAAATCTGAATTTAGATTCGTAATCAGCGACCCTGAAAACCCCCGAGTAACAAATTTGAAGACAATACGATAAAGTTTTAGATTTGTCGTCCGCCATATTGGATCCACCATTTTGAATTTTGAAAATCTGAATTTAGATTCGTAATCAGCGACCCTGAAAACCCCCGAGTAACAAATTTGAAGACAATACGATAAAGTTTTAGATTTGTCGTCCGCCATTTTTAGACGAAAATAAAGTCACAAGTTATTTCATGCTTTTTTGTTTTAAAGAATGACTTTCTGTATATTGAATACTATGAAATTTGGTACATTTACATGAAATAACTTTTACAAAATAACCTATATGTCACTAATTTTTTATTAAGTATAATAACAATGATATATATTAAATTTATATTCTATTTTATATTAAAATAGTGGTTTAACAAACAAAAAAATATGCTAAATTTATTTAAATTATATTCATCAAATTCTAAATAAGTTAAATGATTCGTGTTGGTTTTGAACATTGTAAAATTTTTAAGAAATAATGTTAATTTTATTATTGTTATTTTTTCTTTCATGTAAATTTTGCACAAAATTAGTGTAAACAATACTGTAGGCAAAGTAAAAAAAAGACTGAGAAAAAAAGAATTGTAGAAAAGAAAAAAAGTTATATAGGTATACATATATAGAATTTAGAAATTGCAGAATTTCTAACCTCATACCCTTTTTCTTTTGCTGTCGTCCCTTGACAGTATGTATGTAATTAGATCTTCTGTGTCCGGTTGGGCTTTTCTCTTTTGTTCTCACGGTTAAAATTTGCAAACTTACAAATGTGTTTTGTTGAAATGTATTTGCTTCTTGTAATATTTCTCAGTTTCTGTTCGTCACTTGCTGTGAACTGTTTTACGTTTGGTGATTCGTGAAGTTGAAAAGAAAGAAAAAAATGGCCTGTGTATATAATTTAGATGTTCTACGTACTGCTCTGGATCTTGTGATAAAAAATGGTGGTGTCCTGAATATAAGAAAACAAAATACCTGGCTGAGGAGGATAAAAAATGAAATCCGGTGTTTTGGGGTATGTATTTGTTTATATTCGTTTTTATATTAATTAAATAAGTTTTACTGATCTTAAATACAAGTATTTGGTAATTTTACTGAATGTATGTAAAACAAAAATTTTAAATATTCTATAATGAAAGTTAAATATTAATTGTTATAAAATTAAATCTTTTTGTTAAAATAATAATAAAAATAAAAGAATAGGGTTCTATTTTTAATATGATTTCACTGTTGAAATATATTTTAAAAATTAAGAATTATTTATTTTAATTTAATAGTGTTAAACTTGATAATTTTTGTTAGTGTTAATAATGTTGCAATAGTACCAATTATGCTAAAATTTGAAATTTTTTTTGTTTTTTTTTGCTATGATTTTGAAACTATAATTGTGTAAAAAAACTATTGTATATAAAAAAAATTTTAGGAGAAAAGTGTTCTTTTCTGATTGGGTCAATGCTGCCCCTCGGGTGAATCCTAACGGTCTCTGGCCTTGCGAGATCGCATTGTCAGAAAGTCGAAATTATGACTGTGAAAAAGCGGAATGGGTACAGGAGTACCTTGGTCTTGAGGAGAACGTCGATATAAGGTCCGATATTTTTAATGCCCTTCAGATTTTTTAATGTCGACTGTGTGTAAAGAGTCAGAGGGTGAGCTGATTGAGGAAATATTTGGATTCTTAGAAATTAACGTGCGTATACGGTGAGCAATAAAAGAAAATTTTAATAACCTAGAAAAAAATGATTTGGGGACAAAACTTTAATGTGTGTTTTTTTGTTTTAGATCCTTTTCCAGCTTGCCTGTTTTGCCCACTGTAAGTGGTTTCAGGACGAAAAATCCAATTTTCGAATTGGTTTATGTTAAGCGATACAGGAGGAGGAGTTAATATGGACTTATTCCGGATGAGAACAAGTAAGTTTTTTTACTTTTGTTTATTTATATATAAATGGGGCAAAATTCCTTAAGCAAACCCCCCTCAAAAAAAAGTTCTGAGATTGACATGATATTTTGGTAATTTTTTGTCTTCTATAAGAGTGATAAATTCCCCAATTATTGTTACATTTGAAAAAAATTGTAAAAAGTAGAGGGGGTAAAAGTTTTAGATTTTCGAAAACATTAACATTTTCAAATTTATTTATTTATTTATTAATAATATACGGGAACAAGCCCTATCGTACATTTGTACTCTTACAATCTAAGGTACAATCTAAGGTAATCCCTATAAGTCGGATAAAACTTTATGGATTTTAATTTATGAGGAGCGGATTTTCAAGTATTTTTCATGTACTTTCTAATGCATATATAAGAAAATTTTCAAAAAAAAATTTTAACAACTTTTTTTTCAAAATTAATTTTTATTTTTGATCGATTTGGGTATTTTTTAAAATAATTTCATTGGAAATCTGAGGTTTTTTCCGATGAAATATGTAATTTTCAGAGTGGGACAGAAAATAGTTTAAGAAAAATTTAATAAAAACGGTAACGTTGCGCGCTGTTGGTGCGCCTTTCACGACTGTGGTTTCTGACTGCATCTTATTCAGAAATAGCTCTCTGCACTGTTCAGGGTTGAGACTGTCATTATACAATAATGCCTGCATTACTGTTTCTGAAAAATTTTTGAAAAACCTGTTTCGGAAATTTTACTTTGAAATTGATTAAAATTATAAATTATTATACTGTTATTTGCCGAAATAGAAAAAATTGTATCGAGGAATGTTACATCCCAGATACATTTTATTTTGATAAGGATTTATAGTGTATATCTTTCGTATCTGTAATGTAACAATAAGCAAGAGGAATTAGTTATCTTTAAAGTGAAATGCAACACTCGTGTTAAAAGACTAAAATTCGGAAATTGAGATAGAAATAATAAATTAAAACTTATACACATTCCTTGCATATCGGCTTTAATGTAAAGAAAAACAAAATAAGAGATAAAAATTGGCCAAATAAAGAACAATGCGTCGCAAGCTCGAACTCGCTCTCTGTGACCTATTTACGCAACCGAGTTCTAGCGCAACCCGAGTTCTAGGAATCGTTGCGTGTAACTCGAGCATCACTCTTTCCATATAAGAGGTAAAACTTAACCAAAATAGCAAGGAATGCGTTGCATCGACATTGCGTCATGTAAGCTCGAACTCGCATGTTGTGACCTAATTGCGCAACCCAAGTTCTAGGAATCACTGCCTGTAACTCGAGCTTCACTTTTCCATATATGGGGTAAAAGTACTGATCCATTGTCGATGGATGTGATTCTTTCTTCGAAGCTTGATTATAAATAGAATTATAAGGAATAAGCATTATTCTAAGGTTTTATTAACCTAACCTTATAACCTCGCCTTCCTCTCGGGATGTAACGTGGGTTCGAATCCCACCGCTGCCACCAAATCAGCTGTTACATCCCGAGCGGAAGGCGAGGTTATAAGGTTAGGTTAATAACTTTTTGGAGGAATGGTAGGCTGATTATGGTCAAGTTGGTAAAGCTTGATCTTTATTTTTAAATAGGATCGTTTGTACTTGTCAAAACTATGGGTTTTGCGTTACAACACATAAATATTCCCTTTTTATACATTTATTTAATGATTTCAATAATAATATTACAATTAGTTACATAAATGTTACTTACTTTTAATTACAGATTAGTCGTAGATTTAAGGTTATAGCGCTGGTCGGTATAAGTTTGGTTTTCAAGATATTGTTTTAATTGAACGAAATTGAGAAAGTTTGTTATGTTACACTTGTGTAACGTTCACAACTTTAGAACTTTTGCATTTGTTCAAGAGCTAGTACTGCTTCTAAGTGTTACTTATCGTCACATGCACTTATTATGGAATGAAACTTGTTTCTAAGTGTGAGAAAAGCAACTTGCACAATAATCGAGTACAATTCTAAACCGCAATTGCCGATTAAAGAAAGAATTGGTAGAAACTACAATTAATGAACTTGACATGCAAAATACGACAGTTAATACTTTAAAATTACTGATTCTAAGTGTCAATTTTGCTTTTCTTAAAGCAAAAGATATAGAAATCTTTATTTACGAAAGATATACACTATAAATCCTTATCAAAATAAAATGTATCTGGGATGTAACAAGGAAAAATTGAATAACAAACAAAAAATAACAAACAAAAATTCTATAAATCAATAAAAGTACACCAAAAAACTGAAAAATATTATTTTTTATAAAAGATATTGCAAATATAATTTTATTTAGAAGTCTTTAAATAAAATGTTATTTCTCCAAAATGAATAAACCGATTTAAGTGAACCAAGTGAAAATATAAAGGGAATGAAAAAAACTTTCATTCAGAATTAGAAATTTTTTAAAAAGTTTAGATTTTAATAATTATTTAATAATTTTTTTTGAACAAATAAATTTATTTAATGTTTTGCGCCTTTTAAAAATTAAAAAAAATATTAATATACACTTAAAACTATAAAAAATCAAAATCCGTTTAAAAAATTCATGAACGACAATTATTTTAAAAGTTATAATGGAAATTATATTGGCGCGGTGTAGTGCATCAACACTGAAGTTAGTTTTTGATAATTATTATGGTTATATAAGTGAATAAAAATTTTAATTTGACAGTATATTGTACATTTTGCAGTTAAAAATAATTCTTTAATTTTGAACATCATCAAAATCGCATCTCCGTTCGATATAATTTCCATTATAACTTTTAATATAATTGTCGTTCATGAATTTTTTTAACGGATTTTGATTTTTTATAGTTTTAAGTGTATATTAATATTTTTTTAATTTTTTAAAGGCGCAAAACATTAAAAAAATTTATTTGCTCAAAAAAATTATTAAATAATTATTAAAATTTAAACTTTTAAAAAATTTTCTAATTCTGAATGAAAGTTTTTATCATTCCCTTTATATTTTCGCTTGGTTCACTTAAATCGGTTTATTCATTTAGTAGAAATAACATTTTATTTAAAGAATTGTAAAAAAATTAAATTTGCAATATCTTTTATAAAAAAAAATTTTTCGGTTTTTTGGTGGACTTTTATAGACGTATAGAATTAATACACATTTTTTTCTTTCTTTTAAACATAAAAATTAATGATTGTTAAAAATTTTTGTATGTTATTCAATCTTTCCTCGATACAATTTTTTCTATTTCGGCAAATAACAGTATAATAATTTATAATTTAAATCAATTTCAAAGTAAAATTTCCGAAACAGGTTAAGCAAAAATTTTTCAGAAACAGTAATGCAGGCATTATTGTATAATGACAGTCTCAACCCTGAGCAATGCAGAGAGTTATTTCTGAATAAGATGCAGTCAGAAACCACAGACGTGAAATGCGCACCAACAGCGCGCAACGTTACCGTTTTTATTAAATTTCTCTTAAACTATTTTCTGTCCCACTCTGAAAATTACATATTTCATCGGAAAAAACCTCAGCTTACCAATGAAATTATTTAAATAAATACCCAAATCGATCAAAAATAAAAATTAATTTTGAAAAAAAAGATGTTAAAATTTTTTTTGAAAATTTTCTTATATGCATTAGAAAGTACATGAAAAACACTTAAAAATCCGTTTCTCATAAATTAAAATCCATAAAGTTTTATCCGACTTATAGGGATTTGAAAATGTTAATGTTTTCGAAAATCTAAAACTTTTACCCCCTCTACTTTTTACAATTTTTTCAAATGTACCAATAATTGTGGATTTATCACTCTTATAGAGGACAAAAAATTACCAAAATTGTAACGAGCGACGTTTATCTCGCTTTACTAAAAATCGATTAATTGAACTCGATATATCGATGGCATTTATTTTAATTAATTTAAATATAAATTAATAATTTTAATTATAAACTTAATTCTAAATCGTGAGAGATGGCACAGCCTTTAGATTTCGAATTATAAAACGAATCGTCTTTCAGTTTATTAAATAAACTCTGAAAATTAAATAAGAATAAATATTGGAAAACATATCACATAAAAACCCCTTTATTAACTCCGAGAAGTAACTCATAAAATAAACTATTATATTTCCCGAAAGTCTTCTTAGTATTTCCACTTAGGAATATATAAACAAATCTAAACAAGTCTCGAATATCTTTTCTCAAGACAAAGAAGTTTGAAATACGCATTATTTCAACTTTATGCGTTTTGTTATTTTATTAATAACTAATAGAAACAATTTGTTAATAGTATGATTAAAATATATATAAGTTACATTAATTAATGTTATAAACTATTAAGTGTGAATAAACTATAAAACTTATTAGTGTACAAAATGCACTAATTGTTATTAATTAATTAAATAGTATGTAATTTATTAGATCTGTAATATCTTGATAATTGTATGACTTTTGTAAAACAATGAGTATGAGTGCAAGTATGTACAGTTGATGAGAAGAGAAGTGTATATAGAAATGTACTACAGTGAATTGGTGGTGGACGCTACGTCATTCAAGACTTGCGCATTGAACTATATTATGTACTTAGAGCGGAGTCGCAGATCTCCTCTCGTTGTTCTTTTAGTATTAAGATTAACCTCGAGCTGAAAGGTTTCATTCTGTAACATTGACTATACAATAAAACAGAAAGGTTTCCTCGTGAAGCAAGTGAGACTAATAATTGATTAATATAAATATTAATCCTTAATTGGTCTTAATTATTCACAAGTGTTTTTCCCTCCGTTTTAACGGAATTTCTACCTGTTCATTTATTTCAAATCTCCCGGTCCCTTTTCAGGGATAATGCTAAGAATTGAATCCGCGAATCAAAATACGAGTGAATTCGCATTAACAACAAATCCGCTCCTAACAAATTGGGGGCTCGTCCGGTCCTTAGTACGAGAATTTTGAACTTTCAAATTTTCAAAAAAAGACTTTTTTTTAAAAATACTGAAATGAAACGGTGAAGAACTTTTTTTTCTAAAGTGAACATTGAACTTAATTATAATTAAAACAGTGAAAAACAAAAATCCGTTTAAATCACAAACAGTAACTTTTAAAGTGATATTTTATTAAAAATTACCTTTTGTGTCAAAAGTGATAAAAACAATTCAAAGTAAATAAATAGAGGCATTTAAAATTGAAACTTTTATATTTATTTTAAGTGCTATTAATTCATTAAAAACATTATTGAGATCCTTACTTTCATCTGAAAACAAAAAATTCTGCTGGTTTCTTCATATTTCTGCAAATATTATTCTTCTGTAACTACAAGTGGTTCCTGATAAAAATTAATACGACAAACTGATTATTGGTGTTCTTGATCTTCACTGCTACTTGACAACTACAATTGTGAAAGTTTAAGTGCGGGAGTGAATCCTTTTTAAAGGGAAACAAAGTCATTTTTGCATTTTAAAGTGAAGTGAATAATTTTTATGAAATTTTAGACATTTTGAACTGACCAACTAAAGGTTTGACTAGAAATAAGAACTTTAAATATATATAAAAATAAATATAATATTTTTATAGAATCTTTTAGAAGTTTAAAAATTTTAAATACGTTAACATTAGATTACATTTTTATATTTTAAGCTATAATACTCTTATAATGTATACAAAATGGAGCATGTTAATAATAATGAGTGTGAGGGTGATGATTCGGACATGAATGTAGAATATTTAGAAGAAAATTTAGAATTTGATGGTATTGAAAGGCATGAAAATAATGCAAATGCAAATTCAAATAATAACCCAAATCAAAATATCGAATCTCAGGGTATCTTGTCAACTCTCACGAATAACGATTTGCTCGCTTTAGCTAAAGTAGTATCCAGACTTTCAGAATCACATAAATCAAAGTCAAATCCATTAGTAATCGAAGAACAAATTTCTAACAATCCTTCCACATCCTACAGGTTACCACAAGTTTGCCTGAAACAAACTGTGGAATTAATTCCAGAATTCGATGGAGAAACCAGTGCCCTTCAAACATTCATTTCAGAATGTCAACAAGCATTCGATAACACAAGACCCGAAAATCAACCAATTCTTTTAAAATATATCAAAAGAAAACTCAAAGGAAAAGCGCAAGAATTTATGACACACTCTTCAGCCATAAGTTTAAAGCAATTCCTCTCTGAGCTTGAAAAAGGTTTTTCAATCGCTGATGATTATTCAACGATTTTCATCGATGTCGCTAATTTGCGGCAAGGCGATGACGAATCCGTGATTTCTTACGTGGCCAAGGCCCGGAAATTCCTTTTTCAACTAACAGAATTAGCTCGCAAAAATGACCCTACTTTGAACTACAATTTAAAAATATTGGAGCATGACCAATTTGTGACCAAGTCTTTTTGTGGAGGACTTCTTCCACAAATCGAAATTCGAGTTAATTTACGTAATCCGACTAACCTTCAACAAGCAGCTGAATTCGCTTTACAGGCTGAACACTAAGTCAATAAATTTGGTAAACGCTCAGCTGATTCTCAGCAGCATTGTGCGAACAGTTCCAAGAATGATGAACCGGAAGCTGAAAAAGTAAAACAAGTAAATAACATTAATAAAAAAGCTAAAAATTTAACGTGTTATGTTTGTGGAAAAAAAGGACACATTTCAAGGAATTGTTGGCATCGTGCTCGCTCTGAATCAGACAATAGTAACAAAAATGACGAGAGTAACGACGGACAGAAAGACAGTAAAAATAATAACAAAGACAACAACCAGACTGACAATAGAGAAAAAAATAATAAAAACAATAATAATGGTACTGGAAAATGGAAAAATAAATCTAACAAACACAACAATAATTCTAATAAAGGTAATGGAAAATCGAACAGAGATAAATGTAATTATTGTAATAGAATGGGACACACTCAACAATTTTGCATTCAAAGACGAATTGACGACTTAGAAAAGAACCGATCTGTATGCCCACTTTCTAATACCCCTCATTTAAACTTACAAACTGCTCTCGGAACGAGCACGTCCCAGAGCAACGAAAACCAGAACTCTTAAAAAAGTTAGTTCTCTCCATTGATAAAAAAGACAAAAATTCTAAACCCATTCTTAACATATCAAATAGTAATTTTCATTCCAACAGTGCAAGTTTTCTAGATGATACTGGTAGCGAATTAAATCTTATAAAATATTCTTGCTTAGAAGGAAATAAAGACACCGATAAAAGAAATATTTATCATTTATCTGGCATTGGACAAGGAACGTATAAAACACTTGGTAGCGTTAAATTAAACATTTTTGATAGAATGAGTACTTTTCATGTCGTGCCTTCATCTTTTCCTATAAATACATGCGGTATTATTGGATCAGAATTTCTTAAAGAAAATTCAGTTTCTCTGAATTTCGGAGAAAAAGGGTTAACTCTCCAGTTACCCCCCTCGGAAAAATCAAATCTAGAAAAGGTTGATGTCATGGATGGAATTTTCATTGGAGAAAATTTAGTAAAAAACAATAATGGAAAAATAAATGTTTATGCAATTAACACTACATTACATGACATAGAGATAATTTTACCACCAGTAGAATTACAAGAATTTAAAATTTTTTATCCAAGGGAAATTTTATCCATTAACACCAATGTAAAATCTGACGACAGAATTAAAAAACTTATTAATCTTTTTGACTTTTCTGATTTGAACGAAGAAGAAAGAAAGAGTAAGATGTGGATCAATATTAATCAGGACTACACTAAGTTCACATCTCAACTACATTTTCTTTTAAATTGTCGTGCGTATGATTTGACACCAAAACATATTGATTCTATTGGCTCTAGTTTGAACCATTTGACTTTTCATAGTCGTACTAGAAAGTCAAATTTTAAATACTTATTGAATAATATTAAGAAAAGATTACTTAATATTATCATTGAAGATAAGTGTATACACTTTTATTATTTATCTAAAAGAATCAATCATTTGAAATCTGTCATTGATGATCATTTTTCTAACTCTTCTCAACATATCTATAATACACATAATTTACAACACGCTTCTTTCGTAAATAATTGTAAACACCATTCTAAAAAGAAATTCAAAAATTTGAAAAACAAATGTAACCCCAACATAAGTATAAATAATCCTTTCAACACACAACCAAATTGGTTTATGAACCTTTCTAATTCTGAAATTCCCGAAAATGTATCAAACGTCATTTCTCTAGATAACGATTTTATATATGATATTAATACTAAAAACAACAATCTGAATACAAAAATTAACTATATTAAAGCAATAGAAAATTTTATTAATTGTTATAATTTAAATGATGATATTTCAAATGACATAAGAAACAAATTGATTAATAATTTTCGAAACTACGATTGTAATCTTAAAAAATCACGTCACATTAATTTGAATGATAGAGTTTTCGCAAAAATGCTGAATGACACAAAGTTATTCGTTAAAGAACACAAAAATATTATTTTTACTACTGCGGACAAGTGAAATGTCACGGTTGCGTTGGATAGATTGGAATACACAAAAAAACTTGAAACTTTACGATCAGATAAAAAACATAAAATTATTAAAAGAAACCCAATACAGAAATTCAGAACTAATTCTTATAGTATTTTAAAAAATTTAAATAACAATGGTCTTTTGAACAGAAAATATAATGATATAGAACTGAGCCCAACCAACACAGTCCTCCCACGAATTTACGGATTCTCCAACGTCTTTTTTGTCCAAACAATTGTTCGATATACTTAATAAATCCATAGTGAAACCAAAATCTTATGTGCGAAACGGTTTTGATTTTATTAAAAAAATAAAAAATTTTATTATTCCTGATAACCATATTTTAATTAGTCTTGACGTTTCATCTTTGTTTACTAATATTAGTTGTGGACATGTAAGTGATTCTATCATCAAACGTTACAGAACAATAGCTCAAAATTTTAATATCAATTTAGATGAATTACTTGATATATGTCAATTTCTTTTTGATAATACATTTTTTAAATTTAATGACAAATACTACCAACAAATTTATGGTACACCCATGGGATCATCAATATCTGGTCTTTTTGCTGATATTGTCATGGAAGACCTTGAGACCTATTGTAATGCCCAATTGTCTTTTAAACCACTTTTTTTCTATAGATACGTTGATGATATAATTACTTGCATACAAAAAGATAAAATTGACGAAATGATTAATACCTTTAACAGCTATGACGAAATATTACAGTTTACTTTTGAAATACAAAACAATAATACCATTAATTTTTTAGATCTTCTTATTATTATTAACGAAAAAAATCAACTCATTACTGACTGGTATAAAAAACCTACATTTTCTGGACGAACCATTAACTACCATTCTAAACATCCTTTGGCTCAAAATATTGCTATAATTTCAAACTTAATTGATAGAGCTACAAAACTCTCTGATAAGCAATTCCACTCAAAAAATATAAAAATTGTCAAAGAAATTTTATTAAATAACAATTATCCATTAGAATTCATAAATAAGCACATAATGAAACGTATTTCTGTAATAGAATCTGAATCTCATCTTCCTATTGACAAAAATGTAATACTTTACACATGGTCACCAAAAATATTATTGCCTTATGTTCGAAACCTTTTTGAAAAAACTTCCTCAATTTTAAATAATTACTGCATTCTATCCATTCCTTACAAAAATAATAACATGAATCATAATTTTGTCAAAAAAGGCAAGGACAAAAATATAAAATCTGAAAATATCAATACTGTTTATAAAATTAATTGCGAGAATTGCTCTGCATGTTATGTGGGACAATCAAAAAGAATGGTGGGTGTTCGTATTAAAGAACATAAAAATTCTATTTCTAATGTAATCGCTACCCATAATGACTTGTTTAGACACACATTTAATTGGGAAAATTTTATCATACTAGATACAGAAACAAACTACAAAAAACGTTTAATATCAGAAATGATCCATATTAATTTACAAAAAAATCCGGTTAATAAAAAGGAAGATTTACAAAGTCTCAATAATTGCTATAATCACTTTATAAACGAAATGAAATATTCTTAATCTATTTTGATTTACCCTGACATTTCCTGAATTTTGTTTACTGTCACGGTCATTCACCTCACGTCAGTTAGATATACTTCGAAAATTATATAAATTTTATTCGCTAATGTCCAATTGTAATCGCCACGACAAAGACGTTCCTTTGGAACGTTTTTCAAATTTTATTTTATTTTTCGGTAAAAAACTGTTTTTATAACTATTATTTTTATATTTTTTTTAATAATGTAATTTAATTTAATTATTATTTTTTGTTAAATAAATTATAGTTTCTGAAGAGGGCAGCCGCGCTGTCGAAACGTTAAACAACATTTGTTGTTTCTTTTTAAACACCTGACTCGGATTGATCGTAAAATTCAGTGTTTAGTAACTAAAGAAAGAGTATAATTGAAATAATAACTCGGTTTCCAAATCAATTTTTTATCAAAGGTGACAGATTAAGAGCTACTGACACAGTGACACATAATATACAAACGAGTGACGATATCCCTGTCTTTCAAAAACAATATAGACCAGCTGAAACATTAAGCAAAGAAATTTTAAATCAAACTAAAGACTTACTAGACAGACAAGTTATCGAAGATTCCGACTTACCATACAATTCACCTGTGTGGATTGTGCCAAAAAAATCTGGCCCGAATGGAGAAAAGAAATGGCGAATGGTTATTGATTACCGTCGTCTAAATGACAAAACAATAAAGGATTCATATCCTCTTCCCAATATAAGTTCAATCCTGGATCAACTTGGCGGCTCACAGTATTTTTCAATTTTAGACCTCGCAATGGGCTTCCATCAAATACCTATGGATCCAGAATCAAAATCAAAAACAGCTTTTTCAACTCCTTTTGGTCATTTTCAATTCAATAGAATGCCATTTGGCTTAAAAAATGCACCATCCACATTCCAAAGGTTAGTTGACAGAGTATTATCCGGATTACAAAATGTAGAATTATTTGTCTACATGGACGATATCGTGATCTACGCGAACTCCCTAGAAGAACATAAACGTAAATTAACTTTGCTTCTTGACCGTCTTGAAATTGCTAAACTTACCTTACAACCGGAAAAATGTATCTTCTTAAGAAAAGAGGTTACATACGTCGGACACGTAATCACACAAGACGGTGTGAAACCCGACCCAAAAAAGGTTGAAGCTGTTCGAAAATTTCCACGTCCTAGATCACAAAAGAATATTAAAAAATTTTTAGGTCTCGCCGGTTACTATCGTTAATTCATTGAAAATTTCTCAACTATTGCTAAACCACTTTCATTTTTATTAAAAAAGGAAATAAAATTTAAATGGACTGATAGTCAACGATAAGCTTTCAACAAACTAAAAGATATTTTGTGTTCACAACCCTTGCTTCAATACCCAGATTTCAATAAAGATTTTATCGTAACAGATTCTTAGTCAAAATTTTGATGGAAAAATTCTTCCAATAGAATACGCTTCGCGTACCCTAATAGAAGCAGAAATAAATTATTCTTCAATAGAAAAAGAACTTCTTGCTATTGTTTTCTATGTAGAAATATTTAGACCCTATCTCTTTGGCAGAAAATTCATACTGGAAACTGATCATCAACCACTAGTGTGGCTTCATAACATGAAAAATCACAATTCAAGATTGATTCGATGGCGACATCGATTAAGTGAATATAATTATAAAATTGTTTATAAAAAGGGCGTTACTAACACAAACGCAGATGCTTTGTCGCGTAATCCCATTGGAATGAGTGGAGGTGAGCAGCTCGAAAACAAAAATGACATTTTCTTTAACGACGAAGTGGATCCACTTGAAATTAATCCAAACCCATTACACAAGGTGCAAATGACACCTGTGTTTCCCGACGATTCCTTACACGATGACGAAACTGTTTCTCGAATCGAAGCTGCTTTTCGCGGCATTCTATGGGATAGCGATTATAATGAATCAAAAAGCAATATAAATGGTAAACCGAATTCTTGTGACAGACTCTGCAACACAGAAGGTGAGACTGCAGTGAAAACAAAAAATAAAAACGTTAACGTTAATTTGTCTGTACGTAATGACGCATGTCATTCGTCAGATAAGGATGGTGGCATGGTTGACTGTCATTCTGAATTTAATAATATCGCAGTGGGCGATATGGGTCCTTCAATCAATCAAAACCAGACAGAAGACGATAGCAAACTTGACGAACAATTTTCTTGCATTAAAATTTCACGAGACAGTTTGTATATGAGAGATGACAATCTAGCAATTTTCATACCAGCTGACAGAAAATTCACGACAGAAACAAATAAACAACTCATTACTGCAAACAGAATGAAATTAAACGATTTACTTAACCAAGATCCTGAAAATGTAGAAATTGGTAATGTTATTGTTTTTCAATATGAAAAATTTTGTGTTTTCAACATGGTAGTTAAACCGACTTTTGATTCAAAACCTACTTTTACAGACGTGATTTCAGTTTTGAATGCTTTAAAATTTTCAATGGATCAATAACAAATTGATTCCATTAGTATTTCAAGAATTGCAAATGGTTTAAATCAAATTTCTTGGAAACAAATCGAGCAGTAAATTCGAAAAATATTTGGCAGAGGTGATTATAAAATTACCATTTGTTTTTCCGAAATTGAAATTCCTCCAATGGATAAAATTAAGAATATTATCCGAGAAAACCACTCCTCTACATCAGGTGGCCATAAAGGTAATTTTAAAACTTTTAATCGTATTAGACAAAACTTTTACTGGCCCAATATGCGTGAATCAATTCGGAATTTTATCCGTAATTGCGAAGATTGTAAATTAAATAAATGCGTAAAAGTAAAAACGAGACAACCGATGTCTATTACGGACACCCCATCCGAAGCATTCGAGAAAATAGAAATGGATATTGTTGGTCCATTACCTGAAACAGAAGCAGGAAATAAATACATTCTTACTATTCAAGACAATCTTACTAAATATTCCATAGCAATTCCTCTTCGAAAAACAGACTCGGTAACAATTGCAAATTCATTTGCAGAAAAATTTATTGCTAAATTTGGTTGCCCTCAAATTATTCACACTGATCAAGGTTCCGATTTTGTAAGCAAAATGATGGCTCAATTCTGTAAAATATTTAAAATTAAACAATTAAGATCTACAGCTTTTCATCCTCAGTCTCTAGGTTCTCTGGAGAGAAGCCATCATGTTCTTATTCAATATTTAAAAAATTATTGTAAGAAAAACAACTGGGACAAATGGTTACCATATGCAATGTTTTCATATAACACTCTAACACACGAAGGCACTGGATTTACCCCACACGAATTGATTTTTGGTAAAAACGCTCGAATCCCATCTGCGTTTGCAAAAAGAAAATTAGACATTACTTATAATCTATTCCTAAAAACCTTGTCTGAAAAGTTGAACGAATCACAAGCAACAGCAAAAGAAAAATCTAAGTACTATTATGATCAAAAATTAAACAATCAAACTTACAATGTTGGTGATTCGGTCTACTTGCAAAGAAATAACAAATCCTCTAAACTAGACGCAGACTACTCAGATCCTTATAAAATAAAGAAATTACTAAATGACAATAATGTAGAAATTGAAATAAAAAAGGATAAATTCAAGATTGTACACACTAACCTTTTGAGACCACAAACAGTTAATATATTTTCTGATAATCAACAATAAAATACTATGTGACTCTAAAATATCCTTTTTCCTTTTCTTTTAGGGGGGAGAGAGACATGAGCAACTCCTTTTGCTCAATTTTTAATTTGCAAAAAACAAAAAAAAGGTGTTTTTGAAATTTTTAATACAATTGACAAATTTTATATGCAAACGAAAATATTCTAACCTATAAAAATATCGAGATTACATATGCAAAGAAAAACAGCTGTTTGCTTAAATGCAATCCACAATCCTGAAAATGCATATTGTTAAGTCAATTATACACAGAGTATATATATATATATATATATATATATATATATATATATATATATATATATATATATATATATATATATATATATATATATATATATATATATAAAACAAAAAAATTTATTTCTAAGCATTTATAAACTATAAATATTCTTATTATATTATTGTTAGCATGTTGTTCTGATAGTTTTGAGTTAAATAATTTTCTATCGAAAATTCTTTTAAGGGTAAAGGTGTAACGAGCGACGTTTATCTCGCTCTACTAAAAATCGATTAATCGAACTCGATATATCGATGGCATTTCTTTTAATTAATTTAAATATAAATTAATAATTTTAATTATAAACTTAATTCTAAATCGTGAGAGATGGCAGAGCCTTTAGATTTTGAATTATAAAACGAATCGTCTTTCAGTTTATTAAATAAACCCTAAAAATTAAATAAGAATAAATATTGGAAAACATATCACACGAAAACCCCTTTATCTACTCCGAGAATTAACTCATAAAATAAACTATTATATTTCCTGAAAGTCTTCTTAGTATTTCCACTTAGGAATATATAAACAAATCTAAACAAGTCTCGAATATCTTTTCTCAAGACAAAGAAGTTTGAAATACGCATTATTTCAACTTTATGCGTTTTGTTATTTTATTAATAACTAATAGGAACAATTTGTTAATAGTATGATTAAAATATATATAAGTTACATTAATTAATGTTATAAACTATTAAGTGTGAATAAACTATAAAACTTATTAGTGTACAAAATGCACTAATTGTTATTAATTAATTAAATAGTATGTAATTTATTAGATCTGTAATATCTTGATAATTGTATGACTTTTGTAAAACAATGAGTATGAGTGCAAGTATGTACAGTTGATGAGAAGAGAAGTGTATATAGAAATGTACTACAGTGAATTGGTGGTGGACGCTACGTCATTCAAGACTTGCGCATTGAACTATATTATGTACTTAGAGCGGAGTCGCAGATCTCCTCTCGTTGTTCTTTTAGTATTAAGATTAACCTCGAGCTGAAAGGTTTCATTCTGTAACATTGACTATACAATAAAACAGAAAGGTTTCCTCGTGAAGCAAGTGAGACTAATAATTGATTAATATAAATATTAATCCTTAATTGGTCTTAATTATTCACAAGTGTTTTTCCCTCCGTTTTAACGGAATTTCTACCTGTTCATTTATTTCAAATCTCCCGGTCCCTTTTCAGGGATAATGCTAAGAATTGAATCCGCGAATCAAAATACGAGTGAATTCGCATTAACAACAAATCCGCTCGTAACAAAATATTATGTCAATCCCAGAACTTTTTTTTGAGGGGGGTTTGCTTCAGAAACTTTGCCCCAAATATATAAATGTTTTTTTGTTAAAATAATTGATGTACATTAAAATGTACATTAAAAAAGATTAAGAATTCAACTTTATTTTTAAAAAATGAGGCTTCAGATGAAATTGTGAAATTTAAGGAGTGGTGTGTCTAGGTTATCGAACCATGTTCACACCACTGCCTAAAACTGCAAGCTTGCAGAAAAGCACCTGGCAACGAGCAGGTGTAATAAACTAAAGTATGATTTCACCACTGTAATGTCGATTAATAAAATCGATTGACACAGGGAAATCTGGGCATTTGCCAGTGTGTCTCAGCGTGACCAAGACGGAGATTTAGGGCTATACTACCAGATAAAGTTATTGTTCGAAGCCCTTGTTTGTTTAATTAAATTGAAGGTCTGAATAATAGACCACAAGATGAAGTAATAAAATAAGTGAAAAAATAAATGGTTATAAAAATAAAGTGACAAAAGTAAGAAATAAAAAGTGAAATATTAAATAAAGTGCAAGTGAGTTAAAACACAAAGGAAATTAACTAAAGGGAATAAAACTTAAAGAAAATATATAAATATATATGACAAAGGTGATCTAAGTTGTTATACACACTAAAATATAATACATGCACATAAACACATTACGCATCAGAAAACAGATATTGTGTAGAATCACACACTTAAAGAGAATAAACATTGTAATACTTAAAATAAAGTAAATAAGGGAAATTTAAATATCTGTATTAGGGCTTGATGGTTATAATATATTATCTTTTTTTGTAAATTATTTATTTAATTTTAGTGTTATCCACAAATCAAATCCACAACCTTAAAATCCACTATTTCCAAACAGTAGAGATTCTCACCTCACTACTTGAACAATAAGTAGGAAGGAGGGGATCCACTACCAAAAATAGGTTTGAAGGTTTCGAATATTTTCGTGTAACATTCCTTTAAATTAAATTATTGTTAACAATTAAATTTTTTTATTACAATTGGTGGCAGCGGTAGGACTACTCTCCTTTACTTTTGCAATAGTGGATTTTAGATTTTTAAAAGTTGTAGGTACACGAAAAAAACAGGAGTTACACTTACACAACATTTTTTACTTGCGAAATTTTGCTTTGATGCAATTTATATGAACACAAATTATATTGTGACTAATACATTTTATACTTTTTCAGATAAAAGAAATTATATTAAAAAACATATGCTTAGAGAAAGTGCGGGTAGTAGCTAAAGCAGTCCGCTAACGTCGGATTGTAGGGGACCAGTAATTACACTTGTACCGACAAGTGTAATTTCTTTAATAAATCGCGCTCCTCCCCGAATAACCTTGCCAAAAGTGTGTAGCCACTTGGGCAAGTAAGGGGTTTAAAATATCGAAAAAATATCGCGTAAAATGCCAATTTAAAATAAAAATTACCTTATTTGATTAAATAAAAATCTTTTATTTAAAAAAAAACAACTACCTATTCCTTAGAGAAATTTTTTGTCTATATCTTAAATAAAAAAATCGAAAATATAAAGAACTAATTAAAAGAACATCACGAGTGAATTTTATTTTCAAAAAAATAAGAAAAAAATTTGTACTTTAACATAAGTAATATAATCTGAACGCGAAAAACTAATGTAACAGAATAAAAAAGGAACATAAATCCGATGAGCAAGACTAGGTTTGGAGCTTAAAGGAAATAAAAAAGGGCCTCCTTCTAAAAACATCAGTGAAGATAAAATAAAGAATACTAGATAAATATCGTAGAAATAAAGTCACAGAATCATGAAAGTTGAGTTTCGAGTTTAAAATTGTTTTAATTATAATTAACGAAAAATCGATACAAAGTTATTTGATTTATTAAAATTAAAGGTGAAAGAATTTAACAATTAAAAAATGTGAATGATAAATTCACTTTCTTCAATTATTTAAATTATATTTATGAGTAAAAAAAAATATAATATAAATAAAATATAGAGAGACAATATTTGAAATTGGATGGATGTACGCACTCGGTTACGCGACACTGTATCAGGTTCCATCTCAGGTGTGTAGGTCAGTAGGAAGTAAACATCGAAAGACTTGCTGTATGGACAATTAAACTAACCCATTCACTTTTATGTATTTTAATTAAATAAATATATATTTTTTAAAAGTTTTTTTAATTTATTATCTGAAAAATGAGAAAAATATTTAAACGTAATTAACAACCAAAAAATATGCAAAATTAATCATTTTAAATCAGTGAAAAAAATGTTCTATATTGCGAAAAGTCGAAATAAGTTATTTCTTATTTATTTTTTTATATTCAAATTATATATTAAAACAAAATGTCTACATTGTATGAGAAACTGTTACCAGGCGGACACATAGAAAGATGGAAGTCGATGGAATTTGATGTTGAAATAAGGGATTATCAACACGGTAACAGAAATCGAAAATATACAAACCAACATCAAGATAACTTTAATTTGAGATAAGATGAACATAAAATAGAAGGGAATTGTTACAATCGATATTTTAAGGATATTAAAACACAGGGTGATTACGCCAATCAATATTGCCATCAAAATTTGTACAACCATTGTAACACGTATGAACCAGGAAATCAGCAACAAGAATGGAATCGACGACAGAGACAACAATATAGAAAAAAAAATAGAAACTACAATGAATTTAACTATCAAAATAGGAACAAGAGTTTCAGAGAAAATAGATAAGACAGGAAGATGGATTCGCATGATTATGAAAGAGAAAATTCATATAACTATGATCAAAATTATTATGAGTAAAATGTCGGTTACAGAAATTCTCAAGACAGATTTGGTAACGAGAAACACGAAAACAGAGGTAAGAACAGCTACAGAAGATACAACAACATACAGGATGGATATAGAAGAGAGCATCATAGAAACTACGAAGAATCTTACATAAGCTGTGAGAAACCATTTTTTAATGATGATTATTGTGAAATAAGTTATTCAATAGAAAACAGACCAAAATTCAATAAAGCATATTAGGATTTTATAATACCACACATTCGTTTCAAGGATTCGCCCACAAACCAAACTTTTTTAGAAGACGAAAAACAAATAAAATATAGTGTTTCACCTTCCGCAAATGATCCACAGCTCGCAACAGAAAAAGAAGAATCAAGCAACAAGAAAACTATTCAAAATGAAAAAAAGGCCTCTAGAGGAAGAACAAACAGCAGTCTATATGAATCCTATTATAGATACTTTGGACGATGAAGAAGATATCAGCCTCAGTGAAGAATTTTCAAATAAGAAAATGGTGGACTCAACTAGAAGATTCAATTTGTCATTAGCGAAAAATAAAACTCATGTTTATGACAGCAAAGTGTTCGAAGAAGAGGAAGAGAATAAAAAGGAATCTTTGCAAAAGCAAAATTCAGAAAGAAGCAACAATATAATCGAATCAGAAGAAATGAGGGAATTAAAGAATTATAGTTGTTATGATGGAGAAATTTCACAACAAGGAAACAATTTTTCAAAATCTGAAATTAGTCAGGAATTAAACAAGACAAAATCGGATCAAGAAAAAAATGAAAGAACAATGAAAAAAGAAGGTCATAAATATTTTGGCTATAAAATTTTACTTAAAACGAATAAGAAAGAGAAAATAAGAAATAAAACAGATATACATAACTTAAAAATAAAAGCAGACACTATAAACACAGAAGAAAAGAAGGAGATGTTATTAAAAACCACAACTCGGCAAAAATTGTCCACTACGAAAATTCTGTCAACTACACGGGTGAATGATTTAGTGAAGTTAAAATTAAAAAGAAAACTTCGCACTTGACAAATACGGACAATCTTACGAAAATTAGTTGCAGGAAAAAGAGTTCATGTAGTTAAAGAACAAGGATTTAACCTCAAAGAAAATTCGAAACGCAAGCCTCACCTTGAAGAAATCAAAAATTACAGTTTAAAACATGGAGTGAATTCGTAACAAAAGTTAACTCGGAGAGGTTAGGAATAGGTTAGACATAATCAAAATCAAATGGGGAGAAGTCATAGTAGTTTAAACATGAAATATTTATTTTACATCTTTTGGGATAACATTCTAATTTAGTTTACTATATAAATCTCTTTAACTAATTATAATATACTGACGAATTTGTGGGGCTAATAATTCCTTTTCTATTCTATGTTGTACTCTATATTTTAATACTTTATACTATTATTACTTTATATTTTCGTTTAGAATAAAAAAAAGTTTAAAAATTTATTACACAAAAAAAAATAAAAAATAAGCTAAAATAATAGCTAAAACAGTATTTTAAAAAATGCAAAAAATATACAATAGAAAAGTTTTTTAATAAATAAAATGGAACATACCAATTCATAATAAATCTCACTTACTAATTAAATGAAAAAAGACACATTCAAAAAAGATTCAAATACTAACATAAAAACTTTAAGCCTATTGAATGCATTTATGAAAACATCAAAATTAACATAATGGGTTGCGCTATAAAGGTAGATTAAAACAATAATAATAAAAGAAGCTAATAAAATATAAAAACTCAATTTTTTTGGAAAAATTTCAAGAATGAAATTAAGAAAATTAAAGCAATTATATTTACTTTTTAAAACTTAATTGTACAGAATTTCATTATTATCAACGAAAGTAACTAGTTCTATAAACGAAAAAGGTATTTCAAAAATAAGAGTACTGTAATGATTAAAAATACAGAATATTAATTTTCAAATACCCTTAAAAATTACGTTTCATTAATGCTCTAAAAAAGAAATTATTAAAATACTCTTTAAATAGTTCTAAAAACTACATATATTTTTCCTGTAAAAAAGCATGTTGCGCTACATAATATTAAAGGGAATGCTTTACAGGCAGAGCATAATTGAAACTATTGTAACATAATTAACACTAATTACATTGTTTTCTAGAAAAAAAGCTAATAAAGAAACAGTGATATATAATAATTAAACTTTTTTTTTAAATATTGCACGTCTTTTAAACAAACTATAAAAATTTTACAAAGTGTGTTTGCGTCTGTCAACTTTTTCTAATTAATGACTAAAACTATTTATCTTGATGACAAAAATTTTATAGTTCAGAAGACAATTTTCTAAAATCGAAATCTAATCTCGCTACTATAAATTATAATAATTTAACGATGCAAATGTAAAAAAATACTTTATTATTATTTAAATAAAGTTAATTTAAGCAGAATATTTCAGGGAAAATATGAAAATTCACAATATTCTAATCAATGGAATTTTTTTCTTACGAAAATGAAATTTTTATCTTATTATGATGTAATAAAAATATCCTCCAACCTGTGTAAAACTATTTCACAAAGGCATTATAAAAATCTAAAATTGAAATGATTAATAAATTTGTTTTTGTTGTTTGAAGAAAGATTTTATAATTATAAATATTTTTAAAAATAATTTGTTATGTATCAAATTTCTATACATTGGAATTATGTATTTTTAAAGTATTAAAATTAAAAAAATATATTTTATGTATTCTTCGTTTAAAATGAATATCAAAATTAAAAAATAATTGTATACTAAAAAAATTTTTTATAGATTTCATAATTTGTGAAATACATTAAAAAGGATAAATTAAAATTCTTTTAAATTATAAACGTTGTCACTCTAATTAAAAAAAATAAAAAGGAAAATTCAGAATCTAGGTTGGTGTAAAAATGCAATTAAAATATAAACAGTTTAAATTTATGTTTATATTTTTTTAATGATTTAGTTAAAAGATAAGTTTAATTAAAAAAATAAAGCATTTTTTACCACACTAGACCATAAAAGACTTAAAAATTCGTTTTATCAAATGCAAAGACTATGTGCTAACCAACGAAAATATTAAAAACATAATTTTTATATTATCAATAAAATAAATCGTACTCAATACAAAGTTAAAATGTAAATCTACAAAAAAATAGTTTTTTTGCTTCTAATGTAAACTAAATTTGAAACTATACTTTAACTCAAGACATTAAATTACCCCTATTGATATAAATCTTTAAAACGCAAAAAGATTTTACAAAAATTGTAAAGAAAAGAACAAAAGTTTTTAGAAATGGCGGTCAGGGACGTCAGCCTAATTAAAAGGGGGGCATGACAACATTATTGTCGTCACAATTTTTTCTTCTCTTTTCGAATATATTTAAAAAAATTTAATTATGACAATCACATGTAATACAATTTATGTAGTCATCGTTACGTTAACACATATGAAACAAATGAAAAAAGTCAACGAATAAAGTCGAACTCGACAAAATGCTTTTTAAATGATATAACTAAGCTGAAGAAACAATAACCTACATAAATATCTTTACCAACAAAAAAAATTTTACCTAAAAATTCTTTAGACAACGAACTTAGCCATACTTTATGTAAAATTTTTTTTTAACATGTTCTATAAATGAAAACGCATTTAATTTTGTTAAATGAAAACGTATTTAATTTTGTTAGCTTAGTTTTGATAAAAGTTTAAATTAATTATTCTTTAAGATCAATTTTTGTAAAAAACATGTTAAACGGCATGTTAAGTCGCATTTCATTTTAGACATGTTTTATAAATGAAAATAAATTAAATTTTGTTAGGCTAGTTTTTTTTAAAGATTAACTTAATCACTCTTAAAGCTAAAATTTTTGTAAAGAAAGAAAACAAGGACACGATTTTTGTAAAACTCGAAAGACTAATATCTATTCTATAAATTTTAAAAGAGGATCTTCGATAACGCTTTTCCGCAGATGACAAGGGACGTCAGCCTATTAGAAGGGGGCATTTGTGACGAACCGACTTCGTCTTTAAATATCCCTTCGTGATAACAAAATATAAATATAATGTTTATAAGAAAATATTAACACAAACACAAATATCCATGTTAAACACAATAACGAAACATACTTAGTACATCTTTTTGTTATAATCTCGGTTAAAAAGAGTTTAAATAATTATAAAATATAATATCTCTCTGAATTATTGCAGTTAATTATATTTCACATTTTTAGAAATTTACATTAAAAAATATTAAGAATTTAACTTTAATTAAAAAAATGAGGCTTCAGATACCAATGTATTGTGAAATTTAAGAAGTGGTGTGTCTATGTTATTGAACCATGATCACACCACTGCCTAAAACTACAAGCTTGCAGAAAAGCGCCTGGCAACGAGCAAGTGCAATAAACTAAAGTATGATTTCACCACTGTAATGTCGATTAATAAAATCGATTGACACAGGGAAATCTGGGCATTTGCCAGTGTGTCTCAGCGTGACCAAGACGGAGATTTAGGGCTATACTACCAGATAAAGTTATTGTTCGAAGCCCTTGTTTGTTTAATTAAATTGAAGGTCTGAATAATAGACCACAAGATGAAGTAATAAAATAAGTGAAAAAATAAATGGTTATAAAAATAAAGTGACAAAAGTAAGAAATAAAAAGTGAAATATTAAATAAAGTGCAAGTGAGTTAAAACACAAAGGAAATTAACTAAAGGGAATAAAACTTAAAGAAAATATATAAATATATATGACAAAGGTGATCTAAGTTGTTATACACACTAAAATATAATACATGCACATAAACACATTACGCATCAGAAAACAGATATTGTGTAGAATCACACACTTAAAGAGAATAAACATTGTAATACTTAAAATAAAGTAAATAAGGGAAATTTAAATATCTGTATTAGGGCTTGATGGTTATAATATATTAACATTTTTTGTAAATTATTTGTTTAATTTTAGTGTTATCCACAAATCAAATCTACAACCTTAAAATCCACTATTTCCTAACAGTAGAGATTCTCACCTTACTACTTAAACAATAAGTAGGAAGGAGGGGATCTACTACCAAAAATAGGTTTGAAGGTTTCGAATATTTTCGTGTAACATTCCTTTAAATTAAATTATTGTTAACAATTAAATTTGTTTATTACAAAAAATTTTAGTTTAGTTTTGTTGAAAATAGAAAAGATTAATTTAACTTAATAATTAAAAATAAAAGATTAATAATTTGTTAACTAATAATTTTAAAATTAATAAATTTTGTTGAATGTTTTAATTATTTTGTATTGTTTTATATTATATATGATATATTAATATATCTAAATGTAAAAATATTCTAAAATTTTTGTTTGTGGTTACTATTTTTATGTTTTGTTGTTATTATTTAATTTGCTCTTTTCTTGTTTAAGTTCTATTTTATAGAATTTAATGTAAATTTAGTTGTTATGGATTTTTAAAAAATATATTGCAAAAAAAATTAAATACTTAACTTTGATTGTATACTTTTATTGTTTAAAAAAACTGTTTGCTAGTATATCTATATACCTACTACGATATATAGAAATACTATCTATTTGATTCTTTTTGTTTCTCCTCCATTACTCACGCTTATTGGCATTTGGCTTGCTTCTTTATTATCATGAGACGTTGTCTCATACGACCGTTCTCTACTTCCTTACCCCTGTAGTTTCCCCGGCGTTACACCACTACCTCTGAGTACCTACATGTTTCTTTCAACTATGTAGCATTGGGAAATATAGTTAGAGACTTGTGTTTCAGAAATTTTGTATTTCTATTGTTTTTTATATTATGATTTATTCGTTAGATGATTGAATATATATATATATATATATATATATATATATTTAATTATTCATTTCAATTATTACTAGAACTAATTTTTGCGCGCTACGCGCGCCTATTTTGTGATTTTCAACTTTAACTACTAATACGAATGAAATAGTTTATTCCATCTATTACAACCATTGTGATGATTAAATATTTTTAAATAATGGAATTTTCTTTACCTATTCCTTATTTTATATATCAATATTTAATAACATATAATACCTGACAATTTCAAAAAGTCTGTACTAACTTTAATTTTTACATATGAGGAAATCCATTTGAGATTTAACTATTATCTATAAAATTCGGGTAAACATATGTTTTTAATAACTTATAAAAAAACATGAAATAAATGTTTTCCATTTTTGTTGAATTGCAATATAAATATAAAAGAACAAAATTTTTGATGACGAGAGACCAAAGTTAACTAATATTATTAATATTGTTTAGCTAAATTAATTATTTTCAAGGAAAACTGCACTACTAATTTGTTAACTTGAAGTTAAAAAATATAAATAATTGAACATTTTCAGGTTTGCATGTAGTGATATTTTAAGAAATTATTTCCCTTTAATTTAAAACAAAAAATATTCAAATTATTTAAAAATTATAGGCTGTAGATAGTTTTGAATAATAAATTGTCAAAAAAACTCCACATTAAGGCGTAGTGTAGAAAGCGAGCAGCTTGCACGTGATTTTTGAAAATTCTGTAAAGCTCATTAAATGCTTCGGTTAACTCTAAGATTTTTTCGAAAATCTCTATCCTGTAAGGTAAAAATAAATTTTTAAAAAATCCAAAAAATCGTGTCTAATGTTAAAAAAACTAAAACTTTCATTCTATAAAAATGTTTTTTTAACTCAATATTTTCAGACTAATAGGTTACTGAAAATAGGTCTACATTTACAAACCCAAAATTTAAAAAATTCATAACTCATAAATATTAACATAAATTACACAGCCCTGCAAATTTGGACTTTTTTTGTGCAAATAAGATGGCTCCAGGTGTTTCCGAAGGCATTTTGCGCGCTGAACACGAATCTGGGTTCAAAAACTTTCCATCACGTCAGGTTTTCGAGAAAAAGGGGGTTGAAACCCCTAAAAACAGCGTTTTTGGCCATTTTTGAAAAATTGTAGAGCTAAACACTGACGTGCTAGAACCATCGCTATTGTCAGAAATTGACAATTGATCTTTGCTCTTTAAAATGAGCCCAAAGCCAAATTGATTGCATGAACCCTTAAAGCAGGGGGTGGGTATATGTCAAGGGGTGCAAGAGAAAAAAAACACATTACGGAGGTCCTTAAAAATCAATCAGATTTACTTGAAAATTGTTACTCGGGAATTTTAAGGGTCGCCGATTACGAATTTGATGTCAGTTTTTAAAAATGCAAAATGGCGGATCCAAAAACCCCCGAATAACAAATTTCGAGTAAATCTGATTAATTTTTATAAACCTCGACCGCCATATTGGATCCGCCATTTTGAATTTTTCAAATCTGAATGAAGATCTGTAATCAGCGACCCCAAAAACCCCCGAGTAACAATTTTCAAGTAAATCTGATTGATTTTTAAGGACCTCCGTAATGCGTTTTTTTTTCTCTTGCACCCCTTGACATATACCCACCCCCTGCTTTAAGGGTTCATGCAATCAATTTGGCTTTGGGCTCATTTTAAAGAGCAAAGATCAATTGTCAATTTCTGACAATAGCGATGGTTCTAGCACGTCAGTGTTTAGCTCTACAATGTTTCAAAAATGGCCAAAAACGCTGTTTTTAGGGGTTTCAACCCCCTTTTTCTCGAAAACCTGACGTGATGGAAAGTTTTTGAACCCAGATTCGTGTTCAGCGCGCAAAATGCCTTCGGAAACACTTGGAGCCATCTTATTTGCAAAACCCATGCAGGGCTGTGTTATTTAGTTTTTTTCAAAAACTAATATGTAAAAAAGGATTATATTTCGAACCAAAATGTACAAAAAAATTTAAAGTTTACCGTCACGTTTTTTACAATTATGAACTAAAGCTACTATTTTATAACGGTATTATGTAGCACCCCGCCACTGGAATTTAGCACTTGTACTACTGTATTTGTAGTAGTAAGTACAAGTTGAGCAAAAAGTAAAAGAATTTGAGGTGGAAAGTATAGTGCGTTGAATAGTATTACGAGGCGAATTTTAAAGGTCATAAATAAATCTTATGTTGAATTGCCCATAACTAACTAAAATATTAAATTTTTTAGCAAAACAAACTGAATTAAGTAGAGTCCAAAATTTCACTATAAACATTATTTTTTATATATATTTCCTTCTATTATCTTCTAAATATATTTTTACGGAATCAAATGATCGCACTCTTGATTATGTAACATAAATCTGACCATGATTAAAAACATCTCTTCTTAAATCAATAAATATTTTGTTAAATGTTTGTCGTTGAGATTTGTTAGAGGTCATTGCAAAATTTAGTTTTATAGGAAATTGTCTTCTTTTAAAAGTTAACGGATATAAATTTTCACAATATAAAGTTACTCGATGTAGAAAAACAATATTTCCACTTTTATCACTCGTTAATATTTGGCATTTAATTACATTATGTAACAAATCTAAAATAATTAACCTCGTTCCGTTACATAATCCTTTATTAATACTAAGATTTCTAATAAGCATTACGACAGAATTAATTCTTAAATGTAATTCATGTGGTGGTACCGAAGTGGAGAGAGAGTATGTAAATATTCTGATAATAAAGCTTCAGAAAATTTTCCATTATCACAATTTTTAGTAGAATCAATACTTTGATATATTTTTTCAACTTTACTGGCTAAGAGACGCACCACTCTCTTATTAATATCGTCAACATCAACGTTTCTAGGTGCTAACATTGCACACCCCGACAACTCCTTAAATTTATTCTGTGGTATTAAATGACCATACATTTCTTCAGCTATATCTATATTGCCTTGTTGAATAATATGTTCTGGTACTTGGATGTTATCATTTATATCATTTAATTCACCATTACCAACTTTAAGTAGGAAATCTACAAATCCTGTTTCCTCTGGTAAAGTTATCATATATTTTATTAATGTGTACTTTTGGAAATGTTTCTATAATTTACTATTTATTATTAATAAATTTATTATTTCTGATCCAGTAGCTCGTTCTTTATCAGTAAACTTGGTCGAAAATCTCCTCCTAGGAAAACAATATTTCCACGAAAAACTTCATTTGATTTCATTGTCTCTTAATAACTTATCCATAACTTCTAAGGCATATTTTGTAGCCATTGGTGCTTCATCCCAATTAAAACATCAGTATTTTCTAAGGAAGTGCTTCTTTTGACTGAACTTTAATATTTGAGAAAGAATCACTGTACAGTGGAACAGATAAGCCTAAATCTTTATGAACAGTTTTCCGTTAGGAAGCAGAGTGACAGCTATACCTGTAAAAGCCATGTTGCAAACATTTATTTCTTTACTTTTTAATAAATTCCATAAAGTAATATATATAAAAGTTTTTCCAGATCCTTCACAACCATTAATATATAAGCATTTAGAACTATTAAAGAAGAATCTTTTACGACTTCAAGTATATAATCAACTATATTTTTTTGTTCAACATTTAATTTATAATAATTTTGCTCTCCTATCTTAATATGTTCAAAAATATTAACATCATCAACCTGTGCAGATAAATCTTCATTAATGTCTAATAATCCCTGAAAATCAGTTAGACTATATCCTTCATTTAATAATATTGATTTTATATTCTTATAAGCTGTTTTTCAGCATCAATATTGTCAAGTTTTGATTAGTCTTCTGACATTTGACCCTTAAATTTTTCCCAAAGTTTTTCCGGATGTACAGGATGACAATGAAATAGAATTCTTACAAATAATTGTCGAAGTAAATGACCATAATGAAGATGATCATTCATAATGTAGCTTCTTCCATTATCCTAATCCACTCTCTATCATATTCTATGAGTCCTAATGCTAAACAGGCAGATGTAAGAGGTTCATGAATAACACCATTAACTGTTCTTAATCTTTGGAAAGAAGTTACTCATTTTACTGTAAGCAACAATAATCTAAGGTGAAATAACTCTGATTGACATAGGTAACTGAATACATTCTTCCCAATACTTTTCTTTACGAACTCTTTTTTTCCATTCAAGAGATTTCGTTACCCACGTAAAATGTTCTGGTATTTCTGAATAATAATACTGACGAGCAGAAATATCACGTTTATTAAGTTTAAAAAAATCGAGCAATTTTGTATTTTTCTGCATATCAAATGAAACATTGTTATTATCTTTCCCTTCACGAATAATAACATTGTGTTCATTTGGTAAATGTATAGGTAAACGATTAATACTATGGCTCTTTTTCCCCAATGGTTTACTTAAAATTCTCCAAACTGCCTCAACAGGACCTACATATGTATTCTCTTCATAATGATTAATTTATTTATTTGTTATCTTTACACTATCATGTGCATTCGTTATTAAAGGAATAGGAGTAATGAATAAATTAACAGATTCATTCATGTTATCATCGTTTGAATTAATAACTTTACAGAAAAAATTTGTATGCTTCAGTAATCCTCTATATTCTTTTTGACATTGTACACTACTTTCTTTTTGATAAGAGTCTACTTCATTATTTATAACTTTATTCTTTCTTTTATCTAAATGTTGTTGTTGGAACTCGAACTGACTTGTTTAAATTATTTTAGAGGAAACGTCTACTTTATCTGAATATAATGAATTTTTAATTTTACTATTGGATTTGAGTTTAGCACTATATTGTTGCCTTTTTAAAGGATTATTAATTACCTTTGCATTATTTAAAATTCTTTCACAAGGAATTTCTTGATCAATAATTTTATTAGGATTTATTTTTCTATACAGAAGTTTTTTAACAGTCATTCAAAAGACAATCCCAATCATACTTAATCATTAAACGTGGATTAACACAATTTTTTTAGTCGAAAAACGACTTAAATGTTGTTTTTAAAAATTAACTTCAAATGATTTCTCATTTGACAATAATTATAATAAAGAGTGTTTGGCATTTCATCAAAAATAAAGATGTTACAAATGCTATAGCAAATACTCCACAACCAACACTGCCTAACTGATGAAAATACTACTGGTGGTTTAAAGGGATATAATCTAACTAAATAGTTCATTTGATCCTCATTTAAAGAGCCTTTGTTTAGACTGTTAAAAATAGAAAGTCTTGTTGCATCATAAGTGCAAATCCAGTGACCAGAATTGAAAGAATCACTAAAAAGTATTTGAATGTGCCTCTTATTTTTTTCGATTGGAATTATCAGATCAAGCGCTTGTAAACATAAAGTGCTTTGCATATTATAAAACAAATTTAATTGTCTTTCTAAAAGCTTTTGAAATTCATGCATATGATACTCATTCAACATTGCATTTTTATTATCAATTATATCATAATTTTTATCACTTAAACTAAATATTTTTTTTTATTAGCCATAGTTTTATTTCGTAAAGTTAACAGCTGTGATGAAAATTATTTTTAAATAAATAAACGTCTTTTTTATTTACAAGTTTTTTCAGTTTTATCTTATTTGTTTTTATTTCCAATTTTTCCTACTTTCTTTATCTTCAATTTTCATGTAACCTATATGAATTTTCAATTCCAATATCAATTTTCTTGTCAGTAATATTAATTTTCAATTCCAATATCAAATTTTAATTTTAATAATATCAATTATGATTTCCAATATCAATTTTCAATTGATTTAATTCAAATTTCATTCAATTCCAATATAAATTTAAAATTACACTACTTTTTAGTTTTTATAATGAAATGCACAAATTAATTTTTACAGCATTTGTATTTTAGCATCTATTCCTTATAAAGAACTTTTTTTAATAATAATATTATTACAAAAAAACCAATAAGCATGGAGAAAGAACTTCTTTTAAAAACCCCTTACAATAATTAAATTAATAATTAATTAATTACATTTAATTAAAAAATTTCTTTTGCATGTAATAAATAATTTATTTAAGAATTTGTAAAAAAAAATTTATTTTTATTTCAAAATGGCGGTGATATAAGCCATTTTCGGTAATAAGATCGATTAGAAACTTTCTAAAACTGATAAAACCAAAAACGAAGTGACATTCTTTTCGTTAGATATTTCTAAAGATATGGAACCTCAAAAAAGTGGAATTTTCTTCCCCTCCTTTTTTAGAGTACTTTTTCCCCAAAATATGCAAAAAGGTGTTTTTATTCAGAATTTCTCTTATAAAAAAGAGTAGTTAAAATTTTTCTAGTTTTTGAGGTTCCACTAATAGGCATGATGACGTTGAATCAAAAGCTGTTTGATTTTTTAAAATCGCTTCAGAAGAACTCGAGATATCAGTCTTACCAGATTAAAAAAGACATTTTGAGAAAAACGCATTTAAAGTTTTTGTTCATAAATTTCGACATTTAAAAAAAATCACCGGATTTGCTTGAAAATCGTTACACGGGGGTTTTTGAGGTCGCTAATTACGAATATGGAATCAGATTTTAAAAATTTAAAATGGCGCATCTCATATGGCGGACATTTTATTTTCCAAAATCATTGGATTTTCTTAAAAATCGTTACGGGGGGGTTTTGGGGTCGCTGATTAAGAATATGACATAATTTTTCCAAAAATTAAAAATGTCGGATGCAATATGGTGGACGAAAAAAAGAATTAAACGAAAAAAAATTAAAATAAAAAATTTTCTTCTTCGACATATTGGATCCGCCATTTTGAATTTTGAAAATTTAATATAAAATTTGTGATCAGCAACACCAAATACATTTTTGTTTGCCTTTTTTAAAAAATGCAAATGAGAAATCATTCGACTGCTTATCCGCATACAAAAACATCTTTAATATATTTAATATGTTCCTTAAACCTGTCGGTTTTGAAATTCTAATATAAAAAAGTAGTTTTTAAATTCTTTTAATTAATCAATTAATGACTAGTTAAATATAAATTCCCTTTTACACGAAAAAAATTTCGAGCAGGGTAATTAACTACAAAATGTTAAGAAGCGAATGAATTACATTGCAGCGCGGCGGTTGTCGTCTATAACGAAAGTTAAGCAGCTTTGGTCGCGATTACTGCATAGATGAATGATCGCTTGGGAACAGCCGTACTTTTTTGACTCAAAAAATATAAAGTGTGTTTGAATGTGTATGAGTGTGTGATTGCCGTTGGAAAAAATGAAAAAATAATTAAGATGTGCATGTTAGTGTGTAAAATTAAAAAAAAATGTGTATAAGAAGTGTTGTGTTAAACAACAAAAATTGAAATTTATTTTTAATTTTGATTTTTTTTGGTCAAAAATTTTTTTTTAAATGCTTATTTCCAATCGAATCGAAAACTCACTTTTCTTTAAAATATCTTTAAACGCTGAAAAAATTAAAAGATGAATGGATATTTTTTTATCCTGTCTTGAGTTTATATCAGTATACAGAATATATTTTTTTAATAGTTTGCGAGTGCGACGTAACACTCCTATGCGTACTTTGTTTTTGAATTAAAGAATCTTATTTAAATTTGTTATGGAATCTTATTACTTGCCTGCCACTAATTTATAGTGTATATATATGGGTCATTTCATTTAAAACGTAAAATTAGTTTGCAGGAAAGTTAAAATGTCAATTTTCGATTTTGTGTTTGTAATCAAATTTTCTATTTTATTTATTGTTTTAGAAAATCGATAGGAATAATGGTTATAACATTAGACGTAAATATTTTTAATAGAAGACAGATTTTTAGTAGAATATGACCATTTTGTTTGGTTTTTGTTCAACTTTATTTTTTAAATAAATAAACCTTTTTTTTGTGTGAATGTTAAGATGCGTTTATATAAATAAATATTAATTCTAATGCGTAGACAACAAACTTTTTTATTTTTATACAAAAACTAAGAGAAGATTGGTTACGGTACTTGGGGACAGTAGGGGACATTTTAAACAGAAACAGAATATAAAAAAGGCCAAATATTATTCAAGTATAAAACTAATTCAAACGGATTGAAATGAATTCAGTTTTTTTGGAAGGAAGCGGGATTCATTTAAGCTCTTTGTATATTCGATTGAATTGGATTAAATTTGCCTTAATTTGTGCAAACGAATTTGCATTTGACAAATTCATAAAAATTGCAACATAGCTCCAATTCGTATTTGCCACAAAGCGGGATTCACTGAAGCACTTTATGAATTCTTTTTAATTTATTTCAATTAGTTTTTGTTTACTGGGATATTAAGAATATCTATATTATATTCATATAAATAACTTCTTATTAAACAAAACTAAGTTTCTGTTTTTATACATTGAATTTAAAAATTTGTACCCACATAATAAAAATAAAGATAATATACGGGACAGTAGGGGACATTTTGATATTTTTGTTATTCACAACATAAATATGTTATTTAGAAAGCAACGCAAGGTGTTAGCTTTCTTAAAGTCCCTACTGTCCCTGTCCTCGAGGACAGGGACAGTAGGGACATTTAGTCTGCTTTTTAGTCCGTCATTTCGTTTTAAAGGACCTCAAAGTTTTTTTTTAAATAATAAAAAAATAGACTATGTTAGATATTAATAAAATAAATAAAAAAATATTCATTTGCTATCTAAAAACTTTTTTCCGACTAAGGGACATAGATTTTACATTTTAAATTAAATGAGCTATATATATATACATGTACAATAGACTGCCCACTGGTTAAAAGGAACCCTTCGAACAATAGGACAGGTAATCGAAGAGACCTTTGGTTTCTCTTTACAGATTTTCTGTCTTCTTCTTTCTCTCGGTAATAATAACATCATTCGCTCTCTGTTTATAACGCAGAAAATCTAACGCTATTGCTTTCTTTCTCTTTCAAAGACGAACAACATTCAAATGTCTCTCTTTACCTCATTTGCATATCTACTGATTTCATAGAAGGATTTATTTGAATTATCCATTAGATTTTTTTATTATTAAGTTTTTACTATCTTGTCATTTTAAATTAATTAATTGAAATAAAACTTACTATAAATTGATTAGTTATCATTTTTTTGGATAAATAAATTTCTGTTACAAAAAATGACTTTTTTATTTGTATGAAATTAATTGGAAAAATAGAAATTAAATGGAAAAAAATTTAAATGTTAAATAAAAATAAATCAAAAATCGTTTATAATTTTTTGCATTCAATATTTTCAATTATATATTTTTAAAACATTCCAAAACGTACAAAATTTATAATTTGGAATAATTTTTTTAGCATTTTGAAAAAATAAAATTGCTAGGTATTTATTGATATTTTTTTAGAAGGTTACTATTTAGTAAAAATAAATAAATAAAACGTTATATATTTAATTGATTGGATTTAAAATGAAAATTTAAAAAAAAATTTGAATTATAAAAAATACTGTTTGAAATGGTATGTAAGTTGGCTTTCTGTATCTTTGTGTAGGTGATAATTCTATTTGTACTTCAGTTTGCATTTGTTTATTATTCTCGTTTTCTATTGTTAGATTTTGTTCACCTTTTATTAGAATTTTGTTAGGGTGAGTGTATATTGTTTCTTGATTATTGTTTTAAAGTTTATTTTCTTTTGTAACTAAAATTTTAGTGTTTTTAGGGTTCCGTACACCGTAGGTGTACTGACGGAACCCTTATGAAATCACTCGTGTGTCCGTCCCAGCCACGCAAAATGGGCTGCCCCCCCTTAACTTCTACGAATCTCAACCTTGTGAGCTGAAATTCGGTTAGGATCTTCAGTTTTAAGTGCAGATCACAGGAAAAATATAGCGAACACGATTGGCCTACATATTTGCGAAATAGAAGGGAAAGAAATTAAATTTTTTCGAAAAAATTGCAAAAAATGACTCTGTCCCCCCCCTTAACTTCTACAAATCTGAAGCGGGTGGGCTGAAATTCGGTAGGGATCTTTAGTTTTACGTGCAGATTACAGGAAAATTATAGCGAACCTGATTGGTGAACATAAGTATAATTACAGAGAAATATAAAAATTTATTAATAAAATAAAATAATAAAAATATTTATTCTAATCTTATTATAGTATATTACCATTTTTTTTTAATTTGCTTTTAATTTTAAAAGAATTGTTAAAATAATTTTAAAAAAATTTTGTTTGAATATTTGTGTACGGAACCCTCGATCTTAGTGCGAGTGCAACTCGCACTTGTCCGATTTTTTTATTTTTGTATGCCTTTATAGATTATTATGATCTAAAAGAGGGATATTTACCTAGACTAGAAACAAATAAGTGTTTACTATTAGGAGTAGCTTTAGTTAGTCAAAATAAGGGTTGCTGCAAGGTCATGGCCATTAACCCATTAAGGACGGGAAGTACAAAATTTTTATACAAAGTTTAAGGCCAGATTTTAACATTTAAACGATACTGAAAAAAATTGACAAGGAACATTTCTTTTGTCTCAAGAATCGCTCTTTCGAATGGCGTAGCCCAAAAAACTGTAAATTTTTAAATAAACAAATTACACGACATTTATTTAAAAAAAACGATTTTTTCAGATTTTTTATCAGTTTTAAAAATTTTTTTATAGTTAATCGCATGAGAATACCTTTAAATGTTATAAATATCGTGTCAAAAATGTTTGGACTACAAGATAGGACTATCGAGAAATTTAATTTTCAAAATGGCTACCAAAAAATATCAACTAAAGTTATTTTTTTAAACAATGTAATAACAAAGTGTACGAAATTTTTAAAAGTCATTGAAATCGCCTGCAAATTGTTACTTCGGGGTTTTTTGGGGTCGCTGATTACGAATCCAATGTCAGATTTCCAAAATTCAAAATGACGGATCCAACATGGCGGATGAAAACATTTAAAATTCGTCGGATTTGCTTGAAATTTATTACTCGGGGGTTTTTGGGGTCTCTGAATACGAATATGATGTCAGATTTTCAAAATTCAGAACGGCGGTTCCAATATGGCGGACAAAATATATTATAAAAATTTAAAAACATTTGAAATCGCCTGCAAATTGTTACTCGTGGGTTTTTGGGGTCGCTGATTACGAATCCAATGTGTAATTTAAATAATTTTTAATATAATACATAATGTGATAGAAGATTTAATTTTTTGAATTCTTATAAATTTTGGTTACAAGAAAAATTTTTAGGAACTCGGATTTTAAAAATTTTTATTTTTTCTATTTGAAATTTTCCGCCAAATTAGTTCTACACTTACCGATAGATGGATGTATTTCCCACAATAGACGTGGCTTTGTATCATGATAAGTTCGACTCATAATTTCGTTCTTTTTGTTTTAAGAAATTGCTTTCTTACTTCTTTACATAAATTCGTTTTGCTGGTTTGTACATTTTCTTTTATTATTCTCTAATTCAGCATACACAGTATTGCATTTTTTTCTTTTAGCATTGGTAAGTACTTGAATGTAGTCATTAATATATATTTTTTTAATTAATTTTTTTTAAATCTAAATGTAAAATGTCTCGAAGAACAAGAAGTTCTGAAAAAAGAATATCCAATACTTCTGAGACAATTTCGAATGAAGTATTTGAAGACGAGGATAACATTGATATTGCAATAATTCCTAATCCAAATACTTCAGATGTCGAAGATGATTCTGAAGATAATTTTAGCGATAGTGATAACGAGAATGATGAACTTGATTATGCTGATGATAAAATAATGTCATATAGAGAGGTGTTTGGTAATTACACTAACAATCAAAAGTTGTTAGAAGCAAATCACGAGTACAAATGGATTGATGGGGAAAAGTCATATGATTATAATTTAAAAAATGAATATTTGTTGACCGATAAGGATTCTAATACCATTCTTCAAAGTACTCATGCTGAAATATTTGAAATGTTTTTTTCACTATCTATGAAACAATACATCATAGATTGTTCTTCCAAAATTGGATTGAAAATCTCCTTAAATGAACTTGATATTTTTATCGGTATCGTGATTCTTACAGCGTTCAACAGTCGTTCATCTGAAAAGGATTACTGGTCAACAGATCCTCTTTTGGAATGTCAGATTATTAAATTGGCAATGTCTCGAGATCGATTCTTAGAAATTAAAAGACTAATAAAGTGTTCAAAAGAAAATGATAAAAATCCGAATGATTTCGCCTGGCAAGTACGTGCCCTCTTAGAAATGTTTAATTCCAATACAAAGCGCTTTGGCTTTTTTCAAACGGCTATGTCTGCAGATAAAATGATGGTAAAATTTAATGGGCGATTGCATTTCAAACAATTCATTCACAACAAACCAGTTCGATTTGGTATAAAAATGTGGGCTCTTTGCAGTTCTGACGGCTTCTTATTCGAATGTGACATTTATTGCAGAAAAAATGCAAAGAATAATGATAAATTAGCTAAATGTGCTTTAGGAAGTCGTGTAATTTTGAATCTTTCTCAAATATTACTGCTGTCAACTCCGAAGAAAAAATTAGATCAGTATCATCTGTATTTTGACAATTATTTCACAAGTCCTGACTTGCTTGTTCATTTGGGAAACATTGGCTTGAAAGCAACTGGAGTTGTCCGAAAAAATCGCGTAAAAGAGAAAATTAATTTACCGAAAAATTCTACAAGGGGTACCTTTGAGGTAAAGCATGAAAAAATAGTGGCATGAATTACATCACACTTCTGGATTCGAAAGAAGTTTCCTTACTTTCGACATGTGCTGGTGTAAATCCGTTGAAAGATAGAAAACGCTACTCGCAGGAGAAAAGAAGTAAAGAATCGATTTCAATGCCCAATGCTTTTTGTAATTATAATTGTTTCATGGGTGGTGTCGATCTCCATGATCAGTATTGCAGTAAATTATTCCTCCTTTGAGAAGTAAGAAATGGACTTGGCCGGTGCTAATGCGTCTTATTCAATCATCTGTCGCTAATGCTGTGATATTGTTAAATGCTGTTCAAAAGGACAAAAAAAGATGTCAGCTAAAGATTTTGCACTAAGTATTGCCAGGCGTTATTTGGAAAAAAGTAAACTTGGAGATTTAAAAAAACACAAGTTGAAAACGATACAAAAGAGAAAATATTGCTCTAATGATTCTTGTCAAAGTAGAACGTTTTTATTCTGCGAAATGTGTGATAAAAGTTTTTGCAAATCGTGCTTCGATAATTCACACGCGAAATAAAATTAAAGATTTCAGCATTATTGAAAAATAATGTTATCTAAAAGATAACAAACATTTTCATCATAGAAGATACAAAAAAAATTAATGAAAAAAAACAAAAAAATTTAAAAATTTAAAAAACTAAAAAAAATATAAAAATTTTAAAAACTAAAAAAAAATATAAAAATTTAAAAAACAAAATAAAAATCACAAAAAACAAAAAAAAAGATTTTCTAACAAACGTTTACCTCCCCGCGGTGAGAATCGGGCAACATTACAAATATTACAAATATTTTAATGGCAGAAGAACGTTTAATATTAAAATACTTATCGGTCACAATCGATCAACCATTTTGAACTTTGAAAACCTGTTGCCATATTCGTAATAAATGACTCCAAAAATTCTCAAGTAACAAAATTTAAGCAAATCAAAAAATTTTTTAAAAAGTTCTCCGCCATCAAAGATCCGCTATTTTTTATTTAAAAATTTTTCAATATATCTGACATCATATTCGAATTCAGAGACCCCAAAAACCCCCGAGCAACAAATTTCAATCGAATCCGACGAATTTTTAATTTTGTCATCCGCCATATTAGAACCACCATTTTAAATTTTAGAAATCTGACATTGAATTCGTAATCAGTGACCCCAAAAACCCACGAGTAACAATTTGCAGTCGATTTCAAACATTTTTAAATTTTTATAATATATTTTGTCCGCCATATTGGAACCGCCGTTCTGAATTTTGAAAATCTGACATCATATTCGTATTCGGAGACCCCAAAAACCCCCGAGTAATAAATTTCAAGCATATCCGACGAATTTTTAATGTTTTCATCCGCCATGTTGGATCCGCCATTTTGAATTTTGGAAATCTGACATTGGATTCGTAATCAGCGACCCCAAAAACTCCCGAGTAACAATTTGCAGGCGATTTCAATGACTTTTGAAAATTTCGTACACTTTGTTATTATGTTGTTTAAAAAAAATAACTTTAGTTGCTATTTTTTGGTAGCCATTTTGAAAATTAAATTTCTCGATAGTCCTATCTTGTAGTCCAAACATTTTTGACACAATATTTATAACATTAAAGGTATTCTCATGCGATTAACTATAAAAAAATTTTTTAAACTGATAAAAAAATATGAAAAAATCGTGTTTTTTAAAAATAAATGTCGTGTAATTTGTTTATTTAAAAATTTACAGTTTTTTGGGCTACGCCATTCGAAAGAGCGATTCTTGAGACAAAAGAAATGTTTCTTGTCAATTTTTTTCAGTATCGTTTAAATGTTGAAATCTGGCCTTAAACTTTGTAGAAAAATTTTGTACTTCCCGTCCTACAGAAAAGGATATAACTATTTCTATTACTCCGCAAGAACTTTTACCTTTTGAGTATGTAGATTTCGAAAACACAGAAAATTTTACAATTCAAGAAAATATGAAAAAAGAAGAAGAATTGAGAATTACCCAAATTCTGAGTAAAATGAAAACAGAACATCTTAACGCTGAAGAATTAGAATATGTTAAAATATGGGTAAGGTTAGGTCAAGATAGATTCTTATTGCCTAGAGATAAATTACCAGTAACACCATTGGTGAAGCACCATATCCCTCTCTCAGACGAGAAACCAATCTGATGTAAACAATGTAGACAGTCTCCGGAATGCGAAGAAGAAGGGGTAAAATTAGTAAACAACATGTATGCTGATGATTTATTAGTAAAATTGAAATCGAGTTATAACTCGCCAGTTTTGATAGTTCCACAAAAGGCAGATGCTCAGGGTAATAAAAAGTGGCGTTTAGTAATCGTATCACAAGAGATACCCATACCCAAACAAGACTATACTGTTTTGCCCTCCTTAAACGAAACTAGTTTAGATAGGGGAGACCGGGGCTAAACCGGACAAGTCAAATATTTCCGAAACCGTGAAGAATTTCAAATCATGTAAATAACCTATCAACGCGCAATTTCGTGATGCATATGCTGCATGAGGTTTTAGGGACGTGTCATTTTTCTTGTAATAATAGTTGCCGTTAGTATATGAAAATGTTAAGAAGAAAAAATATATTGCAGGTTAATTATGAGATGACGGTGTGGGGCTGAAACGGACATCGGGGTAAAAAACAACCAAATCTTTGAAAACTTTAATTTATTTTATACTAATTAACTATTTTATATTATATTCTTTGCATAGAACCATTTTATAAATAAATAAATAATTTATATTAAAACTCGAATTCGCAAGCGAGTTGCTACAAACAGACAAGTCTGAAAACTGTTATTCTTTTTATATTATATTAATTACCGATTTTACAGTTTATATTATATTCTTTGAATAGAAGTATCTGCAAATAAATAAAAGAAGAATTGATTTGACTTTTCTACAAAAAAAACGAAAATTTGTGTCTCATTCTTTAATTAATTAGCCGTGTCCGATTTAGCCCCATAGGGTGTCCGGTTTAGCCCCATCTATTTTCGTTTCCTAGGTAGCACCTTCGAAGCAATATATCTCCAAAGCTACTGTAGTTTTTTAAAATCGAACAAGTGCGATTTGTAGGTGAAGGTAGAAGCTTCAAAATGGTTTATTACTCTTTAGCAAAAAATATGTTTTTGTATGAGTTTTCTGGTCAAAGACCAAATCCGTCCGGTTTAACCCCGGTCTCCCCTACAGAAAGTGAAGAATCAAGAGAGATCAAAGTTGTTTAGGACGTAGGAAAAAAAAAATTAATCCCTTTAAAAGAAAATGAAATAACATTATACATAAGCCTTATGATACATACCTTAGATGACGAAGATTACAAAAATGGCGAAAGTGACGTTACAATTAGTGAAATAAACAACACTAGAAAAGTCCCCGACAAAGAAATGGTAAAGAGTATTAGAGATTCAATTCAAAAATTTGATTCATCTGTAATGAACCACCAAAGTTATTTTGGGATAACGAAATGTTTGAACAAAACGAATCAGACAAAAATAATGTTATGCATAACCCAAGTCAGGAAAAAACAATCTTGCACATGAATTAGAAAAAGAAAATATAGCAATAGACAAGATTATTTCGGAATTACGGAAAATAACAGAACAAATAAAAAATCCCTCTTTTGATTCCTCAAATTCCTCTCCTTGCTCCACAGAAGCAACATCAATAAAGGACAAGGAACCCAATGTAACATAAAACAAAAGAAAAGTTACATTCGACACCCCTTTACGTTTAAAGCTCAAAACCCAATCAACCCTTTTCATACCTAATTCCACATTAGAGGAAACTGAAAGAAATACAGAAGTTGAACAAAAACAGAAGGAATAATACCGAGAAAATTAATCGTAAATAAAGATATCACTGTATCAAAAAAATCCCACAAAATCCCCAAAATACTATAGGGATAAGTTTAGCTATGCCTTTTCTAGATAACATGTTTGTCTCACAAGAAACACCAAGCAAAGCAAATGAGAAATTTATTTTTGACAAAAAAGAATATAGACTCAAAATAGTAGCAGAATATCATGATAGTTTAATAGCCGGACATAAAGGTGTTAATAAAACATATAGAAGAATTTTAAAAAAATACACTTGGTCGGGATTAAAACAAGATATTACAGAATATATAAGAAAATATCGTAGTTTCGCTCAAAGGAAAATAGTTAGAACAAAAAATAGGGAAACGGTGTTAATTACAGATACACCCTTAGACGTATTCGACAAAGTGAAGTTATCAAAAAACGACTGGGATGGATTCCCAGCGGGCACAAAAACAAAAGAATATAGACTCAAAATAGTAGCAGAATATCATGATAGTTTAATAGCCAGACATAAAGGTGTTAATAAAACATATAGAAGAATTTTAAAAAAATACACTTGGTCGGGATTAAAACAAGATATTACAGAATATATAAGAAAATGTCGTAGTTACGCTCAAAGAAAAATAGTTAGAACAAAAAATAGGGAAACGATGTTAATTACAGATACACCCTTAGACGTATTCGACAAAGTGTAGTTATCAAAAAACGACTGGGATGGATTCCCACCGGCACAAAAACAAAAATCAGGCAGAGAAGCAGGCGCAACGCGCCTACATCATAGGGTTTCGTGGCCTAAAATGACAAAAATCGGACAAGTGCGAGTTGCACTCGCACTAAGATCGAGGGTTCCGTACACAAATATTCAAACAAAATTTTTTTTTAATTATTTTAACAATTCTTTTAAAATTAAAAACAAATTAAACAAAATGGTAATATACTATAATAAGATTAGAATAAATATTTTTATTATTTTATTTTATTAATAAATTTTTATATTTCTCTGTAATTATACTTATGTTCACCAATCAGGTTCGCTATAATTTTCCTATAATCTGCACGTAAAACTCAAGATCCTTACCGAATTTCAGCTCACCCGGTTCAGATTTGTAGAAGTAAAGGTGGGGGAACAGGGTCATTTTTTGCAATTTTTTCGAAAAAATTTAACTTCTTTCCCTTCTATTTCGCAAATATGTAGACCTATCAGGTTCGCTATAATTTTCCTGTAATCTGCACTTAAAACTAAAGATCCCTACCGAATTTCAGCCCACCCGGTTCAGATTTGTAGAAGTTAAGGGGGGGACATGGTCATTTTTTTCAATTTTTTCGAAAAAATTTAACTTCTTTCCCTTCTATTTTGCAAATATGTAGACCTATCAGGTTCGCTATAATTTTCCTGTAATATGCACTTAAAACTAAAGATCCTTACCGAATTAAGGCTCACCCGGTTCAGATTTGTAGAAGTTAAGGTGGGGGACAGGGTCATTTTAGTAGATAGGCTATGAGAGTTCTGGATAGTAGGGATCTTTTATCGACATTACCGGCATTGCAAAATGGGGTTGGTGACTCAGAGTTTTGCAATTTTTTTTATCGATGACTCATTTCCTGTTTTTTGTTTTATAGGGTGCATTCTTTGACGATGATGCAATTTAAATTCTGAGAATTTTCTTCTTTCGCGGAATCTCTTGTCTTTGTTAAGGGTGCATTCTTTACTGATGACACAATTCAAATTCTGTGAAATTATTAAACCGTTATCTGTTCTTTTGTCTTTTATTAATAATTCTTAGAATTGTTAAAAATAGCCCTTGATGAATTAAGGATACCACGTAATTTGTTTAGTCTACCTATTTCTTTTTTTATTTTTAATAGATATTATTTCATACTATTGGAATTTAGTTATGAGTAATCTTTTGGTATAAAAGCAGCCTTTTTGTGGGTGTTTTAGCCAGTCTTAAATTTTTATGTAACGATCCTGATGTCTCATAATACAAGTCGAGCAGATTTTCAGTGTCGAATTAATAATCTTTTAAAGGATATTAACGAAGTACAGAGTTGTATTAAAAACTTACAAGATTATCGTGAACTAATAAGAGATTTTAGAAAATTAACTATTTCTGAAAAAAATGAGTTTTGCTAAATTAAACAGTGCTGGCCGAGGAATGAGCTTTCTTCCTACAAAGAGATTGAGTGAATTAGAGAAGAATCAACTTTTTAACGTGTCGGATGTGAAAATTGTAAATACTAGATTTGGACCTCGAGTTGTTAGTGAAATTGAAAGACAATTTCAAATATTTTTACCGAAGAGAATCGTGGATGTGTTAAACGAAGATGAAACTTTATTACCTTATTTAAAGGAATTATCTGTGCAGAAAAAAATTGCTTTTAAATACATTGGAGGACCACATAATTTTTTTGAATTTATTGAACTGTGAAAGAAAAGAAGAATGACTTATATGCCAAAAAATCATCTATTTTGTTCAACTTCATTCAACTTAAATTCATCATTCACAAAACAAGTTACAATAGGTGTTGAATTTTCAAAAAATGGAAAGTTAGTTGTCGTTGTGAAATTTATGTTAAGTCATCCACGAAGTAATATATCTCTTGATTTTCAAGATTGGACTATTTTTAAAAAATATTTTATCATTATTGGAGAATATTTTGAAGGAAAAGAAACTCCCCAAGAAATAAGTATTGGTAATTTTTATCTACGATTTGGTGTTTTGAATGGAGAAAATTCAGTATCACTGGAGGATAGAAGCGATAAAACCTTTAACTGCCCATTCATTTTAAAGGAAGGATCTTTTAAAATTTTGGATAATCTAAGTTTATGTGTGGATCACCGGTTTGAACAATTATCTTTTTTACATTTGGAAAAAGTGTACTGTTTAATTGTTAAATCTGTTGCACAAATTTTGTATCCTGCAAATCTTTTAAGTAAAAAAGAAATCGAAGTTTTTATTAAAAACAATTATAAAAAGTTAATGATAAAACTAAAAAAAAGGAATTGTAATTTTGCATCACGTTTTGAATTCAATATCTTCTCTGTTGATATTATTACTTTTAATTTGAGACATTTAGCAAAAAATATTTGTGAAGTGATTCGTGAAATTAATTGGATTGATAATAAAATAATAGTATAAGATGACGTTGCAACAAAATAAGGAATTATTGTATATAATTCGGGAAAAATTAATTGATTTAAAGCTAGATCTTTGGAAAGGAAAAGATTATACAAAATTAATGTTAGCATTAATAGATTATTATAACTTATCTAAGGCATTAGCATTACCTTATTTAAAGTCTGATTTAAAAATATTAAAATCAATTATAGCCGATGATACCATTGATTCATTAAAATACAAAGGTTACAGATTTTCTAACGATTTCCTTGAATTTTTTCAAGACATTTTCGATTGGTCAGTAATTTTTTGTTTTGAATATGAAGATATAGATGTAGATCTTCTTTCAAGAATTTCACTTGACAAAGTAGAATGGGAAATTTTAGAATTTAGTCATAAGTAGAGATTAAGAAAAAAAGAGTATGTAATTATGTTTTATAATGAACTTCTGAAAAATCATTTAAAAAAATGTGTAAATAATAGACAATTTGTTTTCATTTTTCAAACCATCATATTTTTTACTTCAGAAAGTTTTCAAAAATACATTACAAATCTGAATCATTTATCCAGCTATTATGACTATTATCAAAGCCTAGCCATTTTACAAATAATTTTTTATCTTGTGTTTTAAGTACTTTTTCCACTAAATAAATATCTGAATATTTAGCATTTGAAAGTTCTTCCTCATAAAATGTACCAACAATTGGATTTTCCTGGTAATCTTTAAGAAGGTAAGTTATTGGTTCCGTATTTTTTATCTGACTTATAGTAAAAATTTCTGTCGTCCAGTTTGGAGTATAGCCTTTTTCAAAAATATGCTTAAATTTACTTATACGCACTTTGTCTCCTACTTTAAATTTAAGACTGTTGTTTCTTATTGAAAATATTTTTTTCTTATAAATATTAATTAACAATTTTTTTTCATTTTGAGCTGTTACATCTGATGGTTTAATTTTAATAGTTTGATGTTTAGTATTATTATAAGAAAATATTTAATCGTTTAAAATATCTATCCACTTATAACTACCACGTAAACTAAATTGCTTCCACATTTTATTTTTTAAAGTACGATTAAATCGTTCGCAAACTGACGCTTTCAAATTACTATGAGTTGAATATAATTTAATTTTATAATGATTCATAAGATTTTTGAAATGAAAATTGTAAAATTCTTTTGCTATATCTACTTGTAAATTTTTCGGAACGCGTTTCTTCTTTAAAACAGAATCCATTGCTGCTGTAACTTCATCACCGTTTTTGGACTTCACAGGAACAGCCCAAGCAAACTTGGAGAATACGTCTATGATTGTTAGCATATATTTATAGTCTTTATTTATTTTTGAGTATGGTTGCATATTAACCAAATCAGCTTGCCAGGTCTCATCTATACCTCGAATATCAACATTTCTACGTTTATAATTTCTTCTAGCTGGCTTGTGTAGCTCGTTTACCAATTGGATTTTTTGAGCTTCCATGATTTTAATTATTTTCAAGTGCACGCAGTCTGCTATCCAATTGAGTAATAATCTCTTTGTTAATAGACAGCATCTCTATATTTCTTTCAATACTTATTTTTAAATTGTCAAAATACTTTTTTATAGAGTCTTCCATTTCCGATACTTTTACAATGTTCATATTTATATCTTAAATTTACGACCGAATATATCGATACTCATTTTGCAAATGTGAAAATTCCAACAAGCTATGAATTAATAAACAATTTTGGCTTCTCTCAATTCTTCAATAATTGATATTATTTCGTTATTATGACTGGGGTTACCAGCTGCTTGAGAAGCCAAAAGTAATCTTAAACGTTCTACTAATTCATTAGGGTCATCCCAATAAACAAAATCAATATTTTTATCTTTTCGATCAATCATATACTCTTCATTTAACCCTTTACCAGTATGTGTTGCAATGTAGTTTTGAAATTTTAAATTTTTTCTATCACGAACAGCGCCATCTGCTTTGTAATATTTTTTATGAGCATTTGTTGAGAAAATAATATTCAAATAATTTTTACGATCACTTAAACTTATATAATTTTCTTCTGGTGTTTTTTTTAATAAAAGTTCAAGTAAACCCTTAGTATCAGGATAACTTAAATTGTTAATTAAAATGTCATTTTCTTCAAAATTTATCGGTGAATCACCAATCATTAAATTTCCTTTAGTTAATTTTCTAACACCATATACATTATCTAAGTCCTTTTTTAATCTTCTAATAATTTTAAATATACATTTATAATATTTTCCTTTAAATTTTTTGGGGAACTAAAATTTTTCAAATTCTTTGTATTATTAATATCTTCATCTAAAACAGCTGTTTTAAATGAAATTTCACCATTTTCATTACTTAAAAAATCGCTAACATGAAAATCTTCGTCTTTTAAATCTTCGTCATATTCATTTTTTAATTCTGTTTTTGTTGGGCGAATGTTTTTCACAATTTCAATGTCATCAACTATTTTTTGAATAGGTGTTACAAGTGGCTTAAAGGTCTCATTTAAAGACTGCTCAATTTGTTCCCTGCCTAATTTTAACAATCTATGTTTTCGTCTTATTGCTTCGCTTGCTTTAGCAATTTCACCAAGAATGTTTTTTTGTTGTTGCAAATTTTCTTTTGCAGAAAAAGACATGTTGTTGGTTCTCTGTTTAAATTTATACTGCCATTTTACTCTACTATTCTTCTAATTTTATACAACAATCAAAACATTTTCTATATCTACCCTGATTAATTTCACGATCTTTATCAATTACAATAAAATCATGCTTATTTTTCCAACAAGAACTGCAAAGTTCTTTGAATTTTGTAAAAGTCATGTCAGTATTAACATGCTCATCATAAACGTGTCTAAGATTCATTTCATCTTGTCTAAATAAAACTAATAAATTCACATTATCACGTATTAAATGTTTTGGAATGCGCGCATAAGTCTGGCATAAATAAAAGCAATCTACATCTTTATGTCTTCCCATAGAAAAAAAGCTTTAATATTATCTTGTTTCTCACATGCTACATCATCAAATATAAATACTGAGTTAGGTAGTGCATTACTTGGTGCTACAACGTCAGAATTTTCATTAAATGGAAAGTAACCTACATTCTCTACTGGTTGCAAAATGTTTTCTAAAAATTTGTATTTTGGTTGATATAATGATTTTGAGTAAACATAAACATTTTCAAATATTAATCCATTAGGATGTATTAAAAGAGCAAGTAAAGCATTTGTCTTTCCACAATTTGACGGCCCACAAAATATTGCTTGTACACTATTTGGCAATAAATTACCATGTCGATTATCTTTTTTTTTATTACAATCTTGAACAAGAGTGTCAAAATTGTAGACTGTAGTCAAATGACAAAAAACTATAAATACATTGGTTATATAGATTCCACTTTAGTTTTGAAAAAGTTTTCTTCTCGTAAAGATTATAAAATATGGGTGTAAATAAAAAACAAACTAGTTTTAAAAAAACATCGAAAAGAGTAAGACGTGGTAGAGGTATTTTGAACAAAATTATAAATAAATTACCTTTCGAACTTCATATACCTGGCTATCAATACTGTGGACCTGGAACAAAATTAGCGAAAAGATTAGCACGAGGTGACCCAGGAATCAACCCTCTTGACGCTGCTTGTAAAGAGCACGATATTTCTTATTCAAAAAATAGGGAAAGTGTAGAAGCGAGAAACGCAGCTGATAGAGTACTTGCTAATAAAGCTTGGCAACGTGTGTATGCTCCGGACGCAAATTATAGTGAAAGAGCTGCAGCTTACGCAATAACAAATGCAATGAAGGTCAAGTCTAAACTTGGAATGGGAATTAAATCAAAAAGAAATATAAGGAAAAAGAAGAAGAAGAATAATAATAAAAAGAACAAAAAATCAGCGTTGAGAAAAATAATAACAGCAGCTAAAAAATCAATGAAAATAGGAAAAAGTGCACAATCTACTATTAAATCAGCTCTTCAAGGTGCACGTTTGGCAGTAAAAAATTCTGGTGGCAAGCGAAAAATAAATAAACCTAGAATTTTACCGATGCCTTCTAAAGTAGGAGGACTTTTACCTTTTCTTATTCCATTGTTTGCTGGTTTAAGTGCAACAGGGGCCCTAGCAGGGGGAGCAGCTGGCATAGCTAAAGCTGTAAATGATGCAAATTCTGCAAAACGTCAACTTGAGGAAAGTAAACGTCACAATCAAACACTGGAGTCTATTGCTTTAGGAAAAGGGCTCTATTTAAAACCATATAGGACAGGTTTAGGGCTACACTTAAAACCCTATAAAGCAGGACAAGGATGCAAGTCAAAAAACTTGAAGTGAAGCTACCTCATCAAGCCCTAACCGACTTAGATTTGCTTAAATTTGCAAAGCTTTTAAAAATACCATATTTTCGAGGTGTTTTTATGCGCAATGAACTACCTAAGGGTGGTCCTAGAGAAAATGAATTTGCAATTATTAATCTAGATGATAAAGATGGTCCTGGTACACATTGGTGTGCTTATAAAAAGGATAAAGATAAAATTTTTTATTTTGATAGCTTTGGTAATCTTCGACCACCTTTAGACATTATTAAATATTTCGGTGTTGGTAGCATAATGTATAATTATGAAAAATATCAAAATTATGACTCATTTATATGTGGTCATTTATGCCTTAAATTTTTATGTAATCAGTTAAACTTTTTTGATATGTATTCTATACATATAAAAGACAAATAATTAAAAAAATTTATTCAGTTAATATTTATATTTCAACATGGACGATTCATTTATAGTAACTTCATCTGGAAATTCTTCTATCTTAGAATCTCAATTTTTCCCACCAATTGAGTTGTCTAATTTTAAAAATTATGCTCTTGGTCTAGTTGAATTTTTAACTTTTAATTCTATTCCTAATATTGAGGAAGGAAAAAATAAATTTTATGTAGGCAAAGAAGAAATTATTATACCTACAGGAAGTTATGAAATAAGTGATATTGATCAAGTTTTACATATAATTTTAAAAAATAAAGGAATTAATTTTAGAATTAAACCAAACAATAATACTTTAAAATGTACAGTTTATTGTGACGAAGAAATTAATTTTAAACCAAATGATTCTATAGGTAGTTTGTTAGGATTTTTTCCTCGTAAATTAAAAGCTCACGAACACCATGAATCTGATCAACCAGTATCAATTATTAAAATAAATTCACTAAGAGTAGAATGTAACATTGCAACAGGAGCATACATAAATGGGGAAAAAGTTCATACAATTCATGAATTTTTTCCTATTGTTCCACCTAGATATAAAATAGTAGAAGTGCCAAATCACGTCATTTACTTGCCAGTCGCTGTCAAGACAATAGACTATATACAGTTGCGAATTGTAGACCAAGACGGACATTTGGTTAATTTTAGAGGAGAAACTATTACAATAAGACTTCATATTAAGTCTCTTAAATAATGGGTATAGTATTTTATAATAAAAAGAAAAAAATTGGTTTTGGTTATAAAATTAAAACACCATGCCAAAAGCGAATCAGTCAACAACGAATCCTGAAGAGATTAACACCTCAGAACCTGCAATTGCTGAAAAATCTCGGTCTAAAGATTGTAAAAAAAAGAAGAAAATAAGAAGATTTAAGATTATCTTTTCTTGTATTTGTGCCTTTGTATTTCAACGTATTATTAGCTATGGAAGGGGAAATTTTAAATATTGATTCACCAATTATTTTTGATGAATCTATTGCACATTATGAGGTGCATGCACAACAACCATATACCTCATCAACATACAACAATAGCGATGAAATTCGCATTACTGTACAAAACCAAGATCATTGCTTACTCCCAAGCAAAAGCTCAATTCACATAACAGGAAAACTTGTGAAACCTGATGGAACAGCTCTCGAGCGTACAAATTTAATTTCTAATGGCATATGTCACTTATTTGAAGAAGCGAAATATGAACTTAATGGTGTAGAAATAGATAAGAATAAAAATGTAGGCCTTACAAGTTTAATTAAAAATTATATTTCTCTTGATGCCAGTCAAAATAAATTTTTTGAAAATGTTGGCTGGTTAGAATTTACCAATGAACCAACCTTAACAAATGCCCAAGGTTATTTTGATGTTTGTATTCCTTTAAGTCTGATTTTTGGTTTTGCAGAAGATTACCAAAAAGTTATAATTAACGCTAAACATGAGCTTATTTTAACTAGATCAAGGACTGATAATAATGCAGTTTTGCAAGTAGCGCCTTTAGAAGAGTATAAAATTGTTATTGAGAAAATTGAATGGTTATTACCATACATTAAATTATCAGATGCTCGAAAATTTAAATTATTAAAATATATTGAAAAAGATCCATCAATTCCTATCAGTTTTCGAACTTGGGAATTGTATGAATGTTACCAATTACTCCTAAGCATATTTGGAGTGTGAAAACTTCAACACAATTAGAGAAACCAAGATTTATTATTTTAGGTTTTCAGAGAAATAGAAAAAATAATACTGTTCTTAATTCTAGCTGTTTTGATCATTGTAATTTGTCTGATGCAAAATTGTTTTTAAATTCACAATGTTATCCCTGTGGTAATATGAATCTTAATATTGGTAGAAATCAATACTCAACTTTGTATGAAATGTTTATAAATTTTCAAACTTCATATTATGGTAAAGAATCACAACCAATTTTAACTAAAAAAGAATTTTTACAATACGCTCCTTTAGTTGTAGTGGATTGTTCTAAACAAAATGAGTCATTAAAAAGTGGTCCTGTAGACATTCGCTTGGAATTTGAATCGCAAGATAATTTTCCAGCAAATACGTCAGCCTACTGTTTAATTTTGCATGACAGGATTATTGAGTATAAACCAATAAGTGGAATTGTAAAAAAAATTGTCTAACTTTTGAAAAATGTATTAAACAAATTTTTTGTACTATTATAAATAAATTATTAGTAACTAATGATTTGAGAGTTAATTTTATTTAATATTTCATGAAACCAGTCCACATATTTTCCTCTTTTTTTAAAAAATCTATTTGTCCAAACATTCAGTTTTTTTAAGTGCAAAAAATTTTTTTTACAAAATACGAATTTTTTTGTTAACAGTTAACTTTTTGTTAACCTGTGAAGTTTTTGCAAAAATCTACCTAATAAATAATAATTTTTCTAATTTACTATATTTTTTGCAAAAAAAAATAAATTATTAGTAACTACTGTTTTAAGGGTTAATTTTATTTAATATTTCATAAAAATCAATCGACATATTTTCTTTTGTTGCAAAAAAAATCTATTTTTTAAAACATTCTGTATAATTAACAAAATTTTTGCAAAAAATCTATTTTTTAAAGAATAATTAAATTTTCGCAAAAATAATATATTTGTTTAAAGAATAGTTAAATTTTTGCAAAAAAAATCTATTTTTTAAAGAACAATTAAATTTTTGCAAAAAAAATTGCATTTCTATAAAAAATAATATATAATTTTTTTGCTAAAATACGTATTTTACTAAACATTCAAAACAATGTGTTTTTTTCAATTTGCAAAAAATCTACCTATTAAATAATGAGTTTTTAAATTTTGCTATAATTTTTTGCAAAAATTAATCCATTAAATACCGTTACTTTAACTATTTTTTAAATAAATTTTTTCTAATGAATCAATTTTTAAAATTGTATTATTAAATAAAAAACAATTAATTATTAAAAATAATTAATAATTAATAATAATAATTAATAATTAATTAATAATTAATAATTGTTACTATTAATGATTAAAATAACGAAAAAAGAGTTTTTATATATTACGCCTATGATTAGTGATCGACCTTCGGAGGAATTTGTCTTAGGTCAGTTATGTGTAACTTGAGAAGTAAGTTCATTGACACACACAACACTTCTGCTCCAGATGTCCCCGCTTACGTCATGCTTAGCTTATAAATTACAATACTCGAAAAATAGTTTTTAGTTGCTGTAAAAATGGAGTACTTGATAGACGTACAGGGATTTAAATTGCCTATTAATAAATTTATTGTAAAAGAGTTAGCTGTCGCCTCGATTAACAATAGTTTTAAGCCATTTAGTTTAGTTTTTCAACCACCTTGTCCGTAGGATAATATCTCTAATGAATATAAACGTACTAATCGCTGGTTGGAAATTAATTATCATGGTCTTTCTTGGAATGATGGTGATATTCCGTATATTTTTATGGAAAAAATATTAAAAAGTATTTTGAAAAATGCAAGAACAATTTTTGTTAAAGGCTACGAGAAAAAAAAGTGGATAGAAAATATAACTAGTAATTTTTTAGTTGTTTGACCGTATGCTATATTTTGTTTAAACCGTATGCTAGTTTCGAACCATATATGGTTCCTCATCAGGGGATGATTAATTTTTATAAATACATCATTTGAAAATAAGACAAACACAAAAGATTTCAAAAAGGACTCAAATTATAACAAGATCTGAAAAAGAAAATAAAATTGTTTTAAATGTAATTATAATGTGTATTTTTTTTAAGGTTATATTTCAATTTGTGAAAGAAAGAAAATAAAAAAATTTTTCTCTCACCCTTTAGAAAAAACATAAGCACATAACAAAAAAATTTTTTCAAAAAAATCTTTTTGTTTTTTTTCCATATTTGTATTTTTTTAATTTAGTTTGTTTTAAAGATTTTGAAGAAGCACATTTTTTTATAGAAATGTGCTTCTGTGAATAGAGAGTTTTGACAGAGAGGTGTGGTTCGAAAGGTTGGGTAATGTGGTCCAGGTATAGCTGGTAAAGAAAAGTTCTATGTTACTAGATTTTTTTAAATTATGTTTTAAAAGAAGTAATTAAATTATAATATACTTTATCTAAATTATCTATATCTGTTCTATAATTAATACTATTAGTATTGTTTTTTATATAGAACATTTCTAAATTTTTTCTTTTCCAATCATTAGTTTCAATATGTAAAATATTTATATTATCAAAATCAAAAGAGTGATTATTATCAACGATGTGATTAGTTAAAGCATTAACATTTTGATTGTTAGTGGCATAACTTTTATGTTCTTTTATTCTAGTTTTAAGATATCTTAAAGTTTCTCCTATATAACAACTGTTGCAATTTTTGCATTGAATTTTATATACACATCCAACTTTCTGAAATTTCTCTGTTGAATCTTTAAAATTAGGAAAGATAGTATTTTTTAAATTATTAGAACTAGTAAAAACTAATTGAACGTTATGTTGTTTGAAAATATTAAATAGAATTTCATCAAAATTTTGAATATATGGAATGCTTATGATCTTTTTAGTCGGAAGATTGTTGTTGTTTATTTTTCTCTTATGTGAGTTATTAGTATTATTTTCTTTCTTTCACAAATTGAAATATAACCTTAAAAAAAATACACATTATAATTACATTTAAAACAATTTTATTTTCTTCTTCAGATCTTGTTATAATTTTAGTCCTTTTTGAAATCTTTTGTGTTTGTCTTATTTTCAAATGATGTATTTATAAAAATTAATCATCCCCTGATGAGGAACCATATATGGTTCGAAACTAGTAGGGATTGTAAATAAACATCATCTAAACAAAACCGTATTTAGGCCTTATCATTATTAAACAAAATATATCATACGGTCAAACAACTAAAAAATTACTATTATACACTGGCCTTGAAACCATTAAGATTCTACATTAATCAACATGAATAAAGAATTTTACGAACAAATTCTCCATCAATTTGGACGGGACACTTTACAGGAGATAAAAAATTGGATTAAACTAAACTACAAAATCACCCGAAAGAAGAACCAAAGGAAATTTCTCTATGTATGTAAAAATTTAAATATCTTGCCAGATCACGTTATTAATAACACTTTTATGCATTTTCGTTTTTTCTCGAAATCATGCTGCGACGATTTAGAAAAAAAGTACCAATTTTTTTGGAAGGAAAATTTTAAAACTAGAAATTTCTGACATATCAAGTGAAATAAAATATTTATATAAAAATCTACATTTTTTTAATATTAAAATCTTACGATTAACTAACAATGAAATTTTTACAGAATTAAAAAAACAAGTTTCATTTAAATCTCAATAAATATCAATTAAAACTAAAAAAATCCTCAAAACTTAAAATCGAAAAAATTAAAAGTCAGCAAATTATTAAAATAAAAACTAACGAAAATTGGATTAAAAATTTAACCTCATTAAATATTCCTAAAAATGTCTCTAATATTTTAGCTTTGGGAGGTAACTTTGGATTTCCATATTCTTCAAAGCAAATACCAATTCCTAATATAATTTCAAATATAGAATACGGCATAAAAGATATTCCCTCTGATACTAAAAATAACATTAGAGGAAATGTATCTTATTGGTTACAAAATTTAATATATAATAAATCTTATCTTAATTGTACACAAAAAAATTTAATTAATAATATTAATGAAACAAAAATTTTTTAAAAATCTAATAAAGATATTATTGTAACCACTACCGATAAATGTAATAAAACTGTCATTATAACAAAAAATGATTATATTACAAAAACACTTAATCTTTTAAATGATACTAATACTTACAAAAAATTGAATTCTGATCCTACAATCTCCATTCAAAATTGTTTACGAAATCTTCTAAAATCCTTTTTAAATAAAAAATATTTTGAAAAAAACACATATAAGTTTCTTAATTGCACAAATGGTGTTGCTCCAAAATTTTATGGACTACCAAAGCTACATAAAAGTAATATTCCTATGAGACCAATTACATCTTTTATAGGCAATCCAATATATAATTTATCAAAACTTTTATCAAATATTTTAAAGAAATCCCTAAATACTGACAATAGTCATTATATTAAAGACAGCTGGGATTTTAAAAATAAAATTAATAATATTTTTATTCCACCAAATTTTACTATCTTTTCACTTGATGTTGTTTCCATGTATACAAACATATCTTGGACACTTATTAATGACACTATCAAAAGCAAATGGTCAGAAGTTGAAAAACATACAAACCTCTCGCAGGATGATTTTCTTGAAGCTTTAAATTTATGCTTAAACTCTGCATACTGTCAATTTCAAGAAGAATTTTATAAACAAATATTTGGCCTACCAATGGGTTCCCCAATATCCTCAAGTGCAGCTAATATTGTCATGGAGGGTATTGAAGATAAAATTATAAGCAAAATTAAATATAAAATTATTTTTTACTTTCGATATATTGATGACATATTAATTTGTGCACCTTCAAATAAGGTGGATGATATATTGTATAGATTCAATTCTATCGATAAACATTTAAAATTTACTTTAGAATTATCTAATAATAATAAAATCAAGTTTTTAGATCTTTCCCTCTCAATTGACAGTAATAACTTTGTTATAACAAATTGGTTTCGTAAATCTATTTGGACTGGCAGATATATGAATTTCTATTCGCATCATCCTTTAAGTTATAAAATTGGCATTATATACACTCTAGTTGATAGGGCTATAAAATTGTCAGATCAACAATTCCATCTTGAAAATCTTGATATTGTTAAAAGAACTTTACTACTTAACGGATATCCAATTGATTTGTTAAATAGAAAGATTTCACAAAGGTATAATGCTCTTACTAATAACTCACATAAGAGAAAAATAAACAACAACAATCTTCCGACTAAAAAGATCATAAGCATTCCATATATTCAAAATTTTGATGAAATTCTATTTAATATTTTCAAACAACATAACGTTCAACTAGATTTTACTAGTTCTAATAATTTAAAAAATACTATCTTTCCTAATTTTAAAGATTCTACATAGAAATTTCAGAAAGTTGGATGTGTATATAAAATTCAATGCAAAAATTGCAACAGTTGTTATATAGGAGAAACTTTAAGATATCTTAAAACTAGAATAAAAGAACATAAAAGTTATGTCACTAACAATCAAAATGTTAAGGCTTTAACTAATCACATCGTTGATAATAATCACTCTTTTGATTTTGATAATATAAATATTTTACATATTGAAACCAATGATTGGAAAAGAAAAAATTTAGAAATGTTCTATATAAAAAACAATACTAATAGTATTAATTATAGAACAGATATAGATAATTTAGATAAAGTATATTATAATTTAATTACTTCTTTTAAAACATAATTTTAAAAAATCTAATAACATAGAACTCTTCTTTACCAGCTATACCTGGACCACATTACCCAACCTTTCGAACCCAACCTCTCTGTCAAAACTCTCTAATCACAGAAGCACATTTCTATAAAAAATGTGCTTCTTCAAAATCTTTAAAACAAACTAAATTAAAAAAAATACAAATACGGAAAAAAAACAAAAAGATTTTTTTGAAAAACTTTTTTTGTTATGTGCTTACGTTTTTTCTAAAGGGTGAGAGAAAAAATTTTTTATTTTCTTTCTTTCACAAATTGAAATATAACCTTAAAAAAAATACACATTATAATTACATTTAAAACAATTTTATTTTCTTTTTCAGATCTTGTTATAATTTTAGTCCTTTTTGAAATCTTTTGTGATTGTCTTATTTTCAAATGATGTATTTATAAAAATTAATCATCCCCTGATGAGGAACCATATATGGTTCGAAACTACTAGGGATTGTAAATAAACATCATCTAAACAAAACCGTATTTAGGCCTTATCATTATTAAACAAAATATATCATACGGTCAAACAACGAAAAAATTACTAGTTTTATTTTGTATCCACTTTTTTTCTCGTAGCCTTTATCAAAAATTGTTCTTGCATTTTTCAAAATACTTTTTAATATTTTTTCCATAAAAATATACGAAATATCACCATCATTCCAAGAAAGACCATGATAATTAATTTCCAACCAGCGATTAGTACGTTTATATTCATTAGAGATATTATTCCACGGACAAGGTGGTTGAAAAACTAAACTAAATGGCTTAAAACTATTGTTAATCGAGGCGACAGCTAACTCTTTTACAATAAATTTATTAATAGGCAATTTAAATCCCTGTACGTCTATCTGTTACGGTATAACCTCATAAAGTCGAAATAATGTAAATAAAAAAATAATAATTTCATTAAAATTAAAATCTAGTTGAATAATTTCTAAAAATTTCTCGCGAATAATATAGATGAAGGGTGATATCCTTAGATATCACTAAGCATAAGCTGAGTCAACACCGCAACGGAAACGAAGTTGCTTACTTGAGCAAATTTCCTTATAACTAACAAAAGTTTATTTAACAGAAATTTTATGAATTTCAAGAAATCATCGAACATTGTAGAATTTACTTGCGGATATCCTTGGATATCCTATATAACTTAGTTTTAAATTTTATAGAAATGACATGTGAATATCCTAGGATACCCACATACTTTAATTTAAATATCGCAGAAATTATATGTGGATGTTTTGAAATACCCCACATATTTTGATTTTAATTTCATAAGAATTACATGTGGATATTCTGGGATATCCCATAGAATTTAAGTTTGATTATTATGAAGATTGCCTGCGAGTGTATTTAAATATCCTACATTTTAGTGTTTTGTATTATAGGAAATTACGTGCGAGTATCCTGGAATATCCTACATGTTTTAATTTTCAATATAATAGGAATCACACATAGGTACCCTGAGATATCCTATATATCTTAGTTTAAGTACTATTGGAATGGCATGTGGATATCCTGGGATATCCCGTATATTTCAGTTCAAATATTATGGGAATGACATGTGGATATTATTAAATATCCTACATGTTTTAGTTTGGTATTATAAGAATTGCTTGTGCATATCCTTGGATATTCCATTTACTTTGGTTTAAATCTTGTGCGTATTGTGTATAAATATCCTTGGATACCCTATTTATTTTGGTTCAGGTATTACTTGTATTTGTATATGGATATCCTTGGATATCCCACTTATTATAGTTTAAATATTATCCGCATTTATATATGGATATCCTTGGATATCCCATTTATTTCAGTTAAATGTTGCACGCATTTATATATGGATATCCTTGGATATCCCATTTGTTTTAGTTTGAATGTTACCTGCGTTTCTCTCCATCTCATTCCTGTTCTCTGCACTATTCACTTCACTGTCCACTTCACTCCTGCCCTCTTCACTATCTACTTCACTGTCCACTTCACTCCTGCCCTCTTCACTATCTACTTCACTATCCACTTCACTCCTGTCCTCTTCACTATCTACTTCACTATTCACTTCACTATCTACTTTACTCCTGTTCTCTGCACCATTTTCTTCACTCCTATCCTCTTCACTATTTTCCATACTCCTGTCTTTTATACCTTCACTCTTCTTTCTAATTTGATTTTCCATTTTCAAGGGGACCAAAGTTCGAAAAAGAAAAGGGAAAGAAAGCATTAAAAATTCCGACCGCAGGGAAGCAATTAATGACACGGTCGTCACCGAACTGACTTGCGGGGACCTGTGTCTGGACTTCGACGACGCGACGTCGGGCCCTTATCACGGTAATTCTATACCATGCCATAGAATCACCGTGGTAAGATTGCTCTATGAGAAGACGATGTAACTCGTAGAGTGTTTAAATAAATTCTACAAAGAGGCCCTGAAAATTAAAAGAAGAACAGAAACAAAGAAAACCTATTTTCCTGAAAATCATAAAGCTGTCATATGCACCCAAATTCGTTTCCATCGCGATAAGTTTTCGGGGACGAAAACGGAAAATCCTTTGTGAGTTGTTACGGTATAACCTCATAGAGTCGAAATAATGTAAATAAAAAAATAATAATTTCATTAAAATTAAAATCTAGTTGAATAATTTCTAAAAATTTCTCGCGAATAATATAGATGAAGGGTGATATCCTTAGATATCACTAAGCATAAGCTGAGTCAACACCGCAACGGAAACGAAGTTGCTTACTTGAGCAAATTTCCTTATAACTAACAAAAGTTTATTTAACAGAAATTTTATGAATTTCAAGAAATCATCGAACATTGTAGAATTTACTTGCGGATATCCTTGGATATCCTATATAACTTAGTTTTAAATTTTATAGAAATGACATGTGAATATCCTAGGATACCCACATACTTTAATTTAAATATCGCAGAAATTATATGTGGATGTTTTGAAATACCCCACATATTTTGATTTTAATTTCATAAGAATTACATGTGGATATTCTGGGATATTCCATTTACTTTAGTTTAAATGTTGTGCGTATTGTGTATGGATATCCTTGGATACCCTATTTATTTTGGTTCAGGTATTACTTGTATTTGTTTATGGATATCCTTGAATATCCTACTTATTATAGTTTAAATATTATCCGCATTTATATATGGATATCCTTGGATATCCCATTTATTTCAGTTAAATGTTGCACGCATTTATATATGGATATCCTTGGATATCCCATTTGTTTTAGTTTGAATGTTACCTGCATTTACGTTTGTATATCCTTGGATATTATATTCATTTTAACTTGAATTCTGTATAAATTTGAATATGGATATCCTTGGATGTTTCGTTTATTTTATTCGAGTATTGTAGGATTGTTTGTGGATGTTTTGTATAATGATGCAAGAGTTCAGACATATAGAGATTGTTATCACCAGAATATTAAATGATCGGATATTTAGTGTTATCTGGAATTTTCGCAAGTGTGAATATGTTTGGAAATTTGTATGTCAAAATACGCGTGAAATATTACAAAAGTAAAAGAATTTTTTTTTACCTTGAAAATTTTAATGCTAATTAATAAAGGAAAATAATCATCTGATTGTACATCGCTTTCGAACCCACACATCTTTGGTTGGCTATGGCAATGCACACGCACACAGACCCACTATATGTAGTACAGGCCACTCACACATTGCAGGCCTCTTCTCCTTCGTTGTATCCTTCCCTCTTCCCCTGGGCCCTATGTGCTAGCTAAACAAACGCACGTGCGGTGATTCAAGCTGGATATCATTTCTTTTAAAAGGACAACGAAATAAATTAGAATTATTTTATTTCAGAAATTATTTGCAGAATTAAAAATTAAAAGATGTTTCTGGAACTGCTAAAATAATTGCAACTAAAACATTATCATGAACACTATTGCGTTGTTACTGATAAATAATTTTAATAAATTATTTATAACAATAATAGCAATAAACAAAAAATATTTTAATAAATAAATTTTTTTTATTTTTTTTATTTTTATAGTTCATGATTGGAATTATTGGAAATAATAATTCTTCAAAAGGTATCATATTTCTGCAAACTAATTTCCGGTCTTACGCCTAGCGCAAAAATTCCGAAGTCAGCAAAAATCGCATCGACCAATGGGCCTAAAGTCCCTATCCCACTCCTACTCCCATAAACCACCTCTTCTACCTCAAAATCTTCCCCCAGATTTAGAAGCGAGGAGTAGAGGCTTGGAAATAATTTTCCAAATTCGCAGTACAATTTTCGCTCTGTTAGTCAGCTCCTCGCGGAGGCATAAACGCATTGCGAAATGCCGGGACTCGCCCGTCTATTAATCGACCCCTAGCCTGACAGACCACTACGAGATAGTGTCTAGGATCTAGGATAGACGTAAATAAATAAAAAGGTAAAAGCTTCACGAAAGTGAAGCCCGACCAAATTTAGTTATTTTCGTTATTCTGAAATTTAAAAATTAAAAAAATTAAATTTTGACTCGCGAACTTAACAAAGAATCACATAAATTAATTCAATAGTGAATTGTTTTGTGTGTGTGTGTGAATTGTTTGGGCCATCCAAAGAAAGGATGCCTAAGACAAAAGGACTTGTTAAACAATTAAAAAAAGTTTTGCCCGCCGAGCATCTCAAAACTCGGGCGGTAATAATAAGGAATATTAAGCTTAAAGCAGAGAGGGTGAGTTTTGAAACATTGTATCGTTCCAAAATTACTTTTACCTATGTAATAATTTTTCTTATTCTTAATTTAAAATAAATTGTATTTCTTACTTAAATTCTCATTTCTTTCTGTCTTAATCATTTCTATCACACATAAAATTAAAAGGATGTTGCTTGGTAAATTCTTTTAAAAGAGAAAAACGATCCCATAAAATAAAAACAGGGTCATCCGACCCTGGCAGCTTGATTTCCTCCAACGAACCTCCGCAGGCGCGCGGTTGAATTATTTTTTATCGCTCAACACGTAAATTTTCATGTTCTAAATTTTGACTTCTGTATTTTCTTTGGATTTTAATAATTTAATAAATAATTATTTTTCGGTTCGTAACAAGCTGATGGTGGCAGCGGTGGGATCTTTCTCACGTATTTGCCCGGCCCCTTTCTAATTTTCAAAAAAAAAAAAATTTTTTTGTTACAAAAAAATTTTTTTTTTTGAAATATAAATTTTGTTTTTGTGAGACATTGTATTATTTTCTTAGTGTAGAGAAGAATAATTTTCCTTAAGGTCATCTTGAATTTGAAATGAAATCAAAAAGAAAATTGTTAAACATTTTCTTTTCGTTTTCACTGTTTAACTAAAAATGAGTAGTATGTGACGACCCTATTTTTATAGGGGGGGCTCCAGAACATTATTTGAGGTTAAATAGAATTTCTTCTGACAAAGAGAAAAATTTATCTTTTCTCATTTTCCAAAAAAAAGTATTTTCTTTTACTTTCTCTTAAAATTTTATATCTAATTTTTTTTCAATAACTAATCTTAATTTTTGACTTTGACTGGTTCGGAAAAATTAAGGAAAGAAAATAATTTTCTTTAATTAATTTTTCCTGTTTGATTGAAAGTGAGTAATATGTGATGACCCTATTTTTAATAGTGGGGGCTCCAGAACCTCATTTAAGGTTGAACCAAGGTTTTCGTCAATAAAGAGAAAAGGTGTTGTTTAGTTTTTTTTATTGATAAGAAATAATTTTTTTTTGATGTCAGTCTAAATTTGAAATAGAAATTAAAAAGAAAATTTATTAGGATTTTCTTTTAATTCCACTACTTGACTAGGAGTGAAGAGTATGTGATGACCCTATTTTATAGTGGGGGCTCCAGAAACTCATTTACGGTTAAGTTAGAATTTCACTGACGAAAGAAGATTAATTTTGTCTTACTTTCATTCTCTTTAACTTAGTTGTTTTCCTTTAACATTTATTTCTCTTTTATTATCTAACTTCTTTTAGTTTATCTTAATTTTTCTGAAATGTTTCGCAATGCCTCATAAATGTAAAAACGTTTACGGAGAAAAAAAACTAAAGAATTTGGTAAGAATTAGAAATCTCACTAAAATAGAAGAAGATATTATAAGTGACAAAAATTTGAACAGACTTATAACATTAAAACGCAAACCCGAAAATCAAGTTGAAACCTCGTCGGAAAACTCGGAAAACTCCTTGACCTCATGGAAAGAATTCTATGATTGTTTTGAAAATTTATCGAACAAAGCGAATGCCGAATTAGCTCTTGCAAACAAACGAAGAGAAATCGAGTATCGTGTGAAGTTAGCCATAGAAAATAGGGAAAAGAAAAACTAAATTTTAACAGTTTTGAAATTTCCCAATTCTTTTTACAATTTCCTAGATTGACGACAGTTGCTTTAACGTTTTGAAACAAAATTGTTTATCAGTTAACCTCTTTATTTTCAATTTTATTGTTGTCATTAAAAAAAAAATTTTTTGTTTTCTTTATTGTCAGTTTAAAATTGAAGTGGAAATTGAAAAAAAAATTCAATAGGATCTCCTTTTCGTTTCAATTAATTGATTGGAAATGAGTATTATGTGACGACCCTATTTTTATAGTGGGGGCTCCAGAAATCCATTAAAGGTCAAGTTTGAATTTTCACTGACGAAAGAGGATTAGTTTTTGTTCTTTTTAAATTATATTCGTTCTTTCAATATCCAATCTCAATTTTGACTTTAATTGGTTTGGGAAAATTAAGAAAGGAAAATAATTCTCTTTAATTAGTTTTTCTGTTTGATCAAAATGAATAGTATGTGACGACCCTATTTTCATAGTGGGGGCTCCAGAAAATCCATTTGAGGTTAGGTTAAAATTCACAGTGACAAAAGAAAATTGATTTTGTTTTATTTTTATTCTTTTTACCCTGCATTTTATTATTACAAGAGTACAATATGTCTCCTTATCTTTACAAAAAAAAATTTTTTTTCCTCTTCTTTTGCTTTACACGTATCGGAAAATCCGTGGTGGTGACACTTCAGTACTCTATTTTCGAATACACTATCCATTAAAAAAAAATGTACAATATGTACGCATACACATATTTGTATCAAGTAAAATATCAAATGCCTTTACGAAAAATGAGGAAGGTCACTCTTCTTAAATGAAGAGTATAAAGAATTCTACTCGCCCCTACGGTTAAAGTTGCTTTTGAGTAAATATAGAGACAGATATTCAAAACGATTGATGTTATCATCTAATTTTTTTTGTGATTATTATTATTCTATTATTTTATTTAAAAGATTTTCCCTAAAAGACTATCAGTTGTGAGGAAAATTAAAGTCATTATTTAATTTTTGTTTTATTTAATAATCAGTATTTGACTTAAATTTCTGCTAGAAAGATATTTTTTTAACTGCGAAATTCTAATTCTATTGGTTAAGATGTTTGTAATAATAACTACATGATTCCAATATTAGAAGGTAACATAAAACAAGATTCTAAAAATCGTATACATTTTCATTAACAAAAGTCCTTGTTCCTATCTAAACATTATTTTAGTTTTAATGAGTAGATATTTGAACAAGTTAACAAAATTCTACAAGTTTTATATTGGAACTAATAGGAAACAAAATAAAATTATTTAAATCCCTTCCCCCCCTTAAAAATAGGATTGATTTAAAAATACAGAAATTAAACAAATTAAAAAAAAATAGAGATTTTGAATTGATCGAATGCAACTCTAACTACCACTGTTAAAATGGTTAGGATTTAAATCATCATCACCGCTTCACCATTTTGTTGTCTAGTAGTCTTTAATGCTGATAGCAGAATGGTGAATGAAAGATAGATAGTATGCGAGTGTATGTGTACATGGGTATATCTCTATTAACTTTTCAATTATTTTCCATCCTCTGACACTTGTTTTACTTCTATTAACAACCTCAATTTTCGTTACATCTAACAGAAAAATTTCCAAGGTAGCGAGAAATGTTATAAGTCAATTTTTAAAATTATAAGGCACTTGTTAAATACTCTAGTGTTCATTTGATTTGAATATACCCAAAGCTAATTACGACACAACAATCAAAAACCAAAAACTTGCACATCCTATTTTATTGCACGTTCTATATTTTAACATAATATCTGCAATTTTTCTAGAACAAAATAACAATTATAATGCATGACACTAAGAAGTGACAAGAATATATAAACTTTTCTATTTTTAACTCGAAGAAAATTATAATAAATATATTTTAATAATATACGGAAATCAACTTGAAATTTTCGTTTCTTTCTGTTATGTTTTATTATACAAAAAGAAAACCTATGTATTCTTGGTCTTCGACTTTGCAACAAAACAAAAGTTGATCAATTTCGTTTTAGATTAAGAAATTTTTTTTGATTACTTTTGTTTAAGTAGAATAACTTTCAAAAAAGAAATTGCGAAAAAAAAAATTTTTTTACATTACTTTGTAGTTTTTAATCCCAAATTAGTTAAGGAAATACCACAAAGAAAACAAATAGTCAATTTACCTTTGATTTTTCGGAATTAAATAAAATTTACGTTGAAATGCAAAATTTGCAAACAAAAACTAAAAACATTTTATCCAAATTAATCTTAGATAGCAATTAGCAGGAAAAATCCGCGGTGGCGACACGATACGCGAATTTTGTTCACTACCAAGAAACATTCTTTAAATGGAGTTTGTATTTTGAAGCCTGAGCTCACACTTGATCAGAGCAAGTGCATTGAGACTACAAGTATTATTAATCGCCTGGTCTAAGCATTTGGAACTGTCGAGTCTACTATTCTCAACGTTCCAATCGTATATAAAATTTTTACTAACCTCAATTTCCTTTTTTTTTAAAAAGAAGGGGTCAGGTTGTAGGACTTAACATCTTCTTCCTTTCGGGCCCACCTTTTCCATTCCAGTCCTGGACGACGAGGAGCATGCTCTAAGCATTTGGTGCAGCTGGAAATTAACCTCAGGATTTACGCTAAGGTCTTGGGCATGATGACTTCTGGGACCATCTCCAGGTCAGGCGAGAAAAGATCAACGATGGAACCAATTTATGACCAAATCATCGAACGATAATAAAGACAACACTTGGTTTGAATATCTTATTTTAATTACAAAAAAAATCATCACAATTTAAACAGTAATTTCAAAAAAAAGGAGGCGATAAATTTAAAGGCGATTAAATTTTAAAGGCTTAATAAGTAATGATTAATTAAGGAAAGGGTTAAAGGACAGCATCACTCCTCTTCCGGTGCTGCATGGCCCTCCTCCTCAAGTTCTTACGGGCCAGTCTCCCCTCCGCCAACGAACGATGGCCCGTCGTTTCCCAAGCCTTGTCCACTGGGACATCATAACACTAAAAAAAGGGGGGGGGAATTATCTAATTAGTTAAAGAAACAACTTGGGATACGAATTAAGAGTGTGATGGGTCAAACTGATAGGTTAGCCACTTACAAATTGCCATCGTGCCCGTATCGGCACCAACTCTCCGCCAATGAAAAAAAATTCCTCTATGTAAGAGAGGAAGTACTCCTCTCGGGCAGCATAAGCCCCAAAGCACGGTGGCGAATGACTCAATAAATCTTTCAAGAAACTAAAAAAAAAAGGGGGAAGAAAAATAATTTTTTTTAGATCAATAATAACATCAATAATTAATCCTCCTTTCTGAAAATACTCACATTTGCTTTTCCTCCACACAATGAAGGTCCCCTCCCACTATTATAATTAGGTGGCTGCTCTCGTTCTTCAACATGGCCGGGTCTCGAAAGGAACACTGAAATATCCATTCTTATAAAAAAAAGAGAGATTTGTTTCGTTTTACTGAATTTTCAGTTGCTTACCGTCGCCCAAAATCCCCTGCACAAGTACTCCTTCGTTCTTTTTCGCCAGAAATATTCCTGGCGCCAGATGCTCCTCGAATATTTCCGAGGGGGGCTGTTCCAAAGAAGTAAAGCATCGAGTGACCAACCACGCGCAGGGTCTATTCTCGGGGGCGCCGGAACCCAGGAACTATACTCTACAGGGATTCTAAAAAAAGTGTGGCGCTGACATTTTTATAGCAAGTCAACAAGATTTAACTTAGGTTTCAGTTTGATTATTCTACTATAATTATTTGGTATAACTACCTGAATAAAAATTAAAATCGCCAGTATGTAGGGTGTATATAGGTTGGCCTATCTGGCGACATAGGCCTGCTCATAACTTATCTCGATATTATGTCGACTGTCCTGTATATTTCCTACATAGAAAGGCCTGCGTGTATCCTATATAGGAGGCCTATTTTAATCATACACAAACACCATGTAGTAAATACAAAGGCCGTACTATTTTTTTTTACTCGGGTAACTAGGATTAACGCAGTTTAATTGATTATTTTAATTAAAATTTAATTTAGTCAAATTTAGTTCAGTCTAGTTTATTTAGATTGATTGGATTCGGTCAGACTAGTTTAGTTTATCTAATTTGAACACTCAAATAAATTTATCTAATTTAACTTAGTTATTTTAATTTAATTAGTTTAATTTGGTTCGGTTCAATTTGATTGAATTTAATTATCCTAGTTTAGTTAGTTTAGTTGAATTGGTTTGGCTAATTAAAATTAACTCTGTTTGGTTATTTTAGTTTATTTAGTTAAGATTAATTTGGCTAATTTAATTTGAATCAATTTTGGCTTAACTGGTTAATTTAATTTAATTTATTTAGTTTTGGTTAACTTAGTCGAATTTAATTTAGTTCAAGTTTAAACAGATTTAGTTAGTCACGTTACTATTTTAGTTAATTAATTTAGTTATTTTATCCGATTTCATTGGTCTAGTTAGATTTAGTTTATTTGGTTTAGCTAGTTAAATTTAATTTGGTTTACCCTATTTAATTTTAAATTAGTTTAACTTATAATAACTTGGATTTAATTTAGTTTATTTAATTCAGTCAAATTTAATTGATTGACTGATTTGATTGATTGGATTAATAATGGCTATTTAAATTTAATTAGTTAGTTTAATTTAGTTAAACTATTTTAGTTAGTTATTTAAACAATAACTATTTAAACCTAATTATTTAGTTAAAACTTATTTAGTTTTAGTTCAGTCTATTCTAATTTAGTTCTGTTTAATTTGATTGAACTATTTTAGTTTAGTTATCTAGATTACGGTTATTTAAGTTTGGTTAGTTAAATTTATTTAATTTAATTTGGTTACTTTAATTTGGTTAATTAATTTGGTTCGGTTCAATTTAATTAATTAATTTCAATTTAATTTAATTTAATTAATTATTTAATTTATTTTAATTATCCTAGTTTAGTTGGTTTAATTCAATTTGTTTGGCTACCTAGATCTAACTCTGTTTAGCTATTTTAGTTTATTTGATTAAGTGTGATTTGACTAGAGTTTAAGACGGTAATTTCGGGTTAGAGAAAATTATGCGTTCCACAAATTTTTTTTTCGGGTCAAAATGGCTAAACCCTGGTTGAAATTAACTGGCCCTTAGTTTGTTTAATTCAAACGCTAAATTATAACACTGAAATTGATTAGCTAATTCAATTCAGTTGAATTAGTTTAGTTTTAAGTAACTTAGTTTAGCTACTTAACTTTAATTCAGTTTAATCTACTTTAGTTTATTTAGGAAAGTTCACTTTAAATTTAGCTAGTAAGATTTGATTATGTTTAACTTATCTAGATTAGATGTATATAGTTTAATCTGAATCTAATTCAGTTTACTTATTTTAGTTAGATCTAATTGAATTGAATTAGGTTGATTTAAATAATTGGGTTGTTTCAGTTCTAATAGTTTAACTGAGTTTGATTAGTGTAATAATTTTTTATTAATTTTATATATATATATATATATATATATATATATATATATATATATATATATATATATATATATATATATATATATATATATATATATATATATATATATATATATATATATATATATATATATATATATTATTTATCATTATCTTGTCAATATTTTGGATACTGATTTGATTGATTGGATTAATAATGGCTATTTAAATTTAATCAGTTAGTTTAATTTAGTTTAACTATTTTAGTTAGTTATTTAAACAATAGCTATTTAGACTTAATTATTTAGTTGAAAATTTTTTTTAGTTTTACTTTAGTTATTTAGATTATGGTTATTTAAGTTTGGTTATTTATTTTAGTTTATTTAATTAAGATTAATTTGGCTAATATGATTTGAATTGGTTTGGTTTAGCTGGATGGATTTAATTTAGTTTACTGTTTTATTTGGAGTTTAGCTAAGTCAATTTAATTCAGTCTAATTTATTTAGACTAGTTTAATTTAATTTAGTTGAATTTAAATTTAGTTAAAGTGAATCAACTAAAGTTGATTCACTTTAACTGATTGGATCTGATTCGGCTTAATTTATTTGACTTAGTCATCCTGAATTTCGTTGAATTGGCTTTGTTTAATTAACCTAGTTTCACTACCTGGATTTAACTCTGTTTAGCTATTTTAGTTTATTTGATTAAGTTTGATTTGGCTTGGTTTGGTTAAGGGGATTTGATTTAGTTATTTTAGTCTATTTGCTTCAACTAAATAGATTTCATTTAGTTTTCCACTTTATTTAGGATTTAATTTAGTAATTTAATTTAGTTTAATTTATTTAGATTAGTTCAATTTGATGTAGTTGAATTAATTTAGTTTGAATAATTAATTTGGCTAAGTAAATTTAACTCTGTTTTTAGTTTATTATTCAGTTCGTTAAGTGGGTTTTAAATGATTTAATTTAAGATTTTAGCTTAAATTCAAGCTATTTAAATTTAGTTTAATTAATTCACTTTAACCGATTAGATTTAATTCGGTATAATTTATTTAGAACAGTTGAATCTAATTAAATTTAGTTTATCTTTTAATATAGATTTAGTTTGGTTAAGTCTAATTCAGCTTAATTATTTAATTTAGTTATTTGAATTTCACTTAGTTAGCTAAACATATTTTGATTTGATCTATTATTTTAGTTTAAATTTAATTTAGTTAATTAAATTTGGTTTGATTGATTTAGTTTAGTTAGAATGATTCGATTATTCTAATCCAGACTTCGTCCAGTTTGACTGTTTAAGTTGGTTGAATTTAGTCAAATTCAAATTTAATGTAGTTTATTCATTTTAATTTGGAGCTGGCTTAGTCTGGGTTACTCTAGTTTAATTAGATTTAACTCATATTAGTTATCTAGTTTGTTTAGTTTATTTAGTTTATTTAGTTGAGTTTCACTTAGTTTAACTAAATAGATTATTTAGTTCTAATAGTTTAACTGGGTTTGATTAATGTAATAATTTTTTTTGAATCATTCATTTGGGTAAAGAAAAGAATTTCAGTTATACGGTTAGTAATTTCTAAATAAATGAAGTTTCTTACCTTAAAGGGTTTTTCAGACCCTTCAAAATGTGTAGTATTTCGAGGCAGGCTTCCATTTTTATTAGGTAGTCCCTTTTTGTTTTCGGCGCTATCCCGGGAGGAGTTACCTCAACTCCCAGGGTGAGACGCCTGGCAAAGTATTCCCTCCTGAGGAAACCGTTTTCTTTCTGGAGAAGGACCTTATATACAATTCCCGAAGCAAGGAAGGCCAAACTTCCCGAAAAATTTAATTTCCTCCCTCCCTCTTCCACCCCCTTCCCATACTTTAACATTTTCTCCCTCGTCTTTCTCACTAAGTTTCTCTCCATCTCATTCCTGTTCTCTGCACTATTCACTTCACTGTCCACTTCACTCCTGCCCTCTTCACTATCTACTTCACTGTCCACTTCACTCCTGTCCTCTTCACTATCTACTTCACTATCCACTTCACTCCTGTCCTCTTCACTATCTACTTCACTATTCACTTCACTATCTACTTTACTCCTGTTCTCTGCACCATTTTCTTCACTCCTATCCTCTTCACTATTTTCCATACTCCTGTCTTTTATACCTTCACTCTTCTTTCTAATTTGATTTTCCATTTTCAAGGGGACCAAAGTTCGAAAAAGAAAAGGGAAAGAAAGCACTAAAAATTTCGACCGCAGGGAAGCAATTAATGACACGGTCGTCACCGAACTGACTTGCGGGGACCTGTGTCTGGACTTCGACGACGCGACGTCGGGCCCTTATCACGGTAATTCTATACCATGCCATAGAATCACCGTGGTAAGATTGCTCTATGAGAAGACGATGTAACTCGTAGAGTGTTTAAATAAATTCTACAAAGAGGCCCTGAAAATTAAAAGAAGAACAGAAACAAAGAAAACCTATTTTCCTGAAAATCATAAAGCTGTCATATGCACCCAAATTCGTTTCCATCGCGATAAGTTTTTGGGGACGAAAACGGAAAATCGTTTGTGAGTTGTTACGGTATAACCTCATAGAGTCAAAATAATGTAAATAAAAAAAAATAATTTCATTAAAATTAAAATCTAGTTGAATAATTTCTAAAAATATCTCGCGAATAATATAGTTGAAGGGTGATATCCTTAGATATCACTAAGCATAAGCTGAGTCAACACCGCAACGGAAACGAAGTTGGCTTACTTGAGCATATTTCCTTATAACTAACAAAAGGTTAGTTAACAGAAATTTTATGAATTTCAAGAAATCATCGAAAATTGTAGAATTTACTTGCGGATATCCTTGGATATCCTATATAACTTAGTTTTAAATTTTATAGAAATGACATGTGAATATCCTAGGATACCCACATACTTTAATTTAAATATCGCAGAAATTATATGTGGATGTTTTGAAATACCCCACATATTTAGATTTTAATTTCATAAGAATTACATGTGGATATCCTGGGATATCCCGTAGAATTTAAGTTTGATTATTATGAAGATTGCCTGCGAGTGTATTTAAATATCCTACATTTTAGTATTTCGTATTATAGGAAATTACGTGCGAGTATCCTGGAATATCCTACATGTTTTAATTTTAAATATAATAGGAATCACACATAGGTACCCTGAGATATCCTATATATCATAGTTTAAATACTATTGGAATGGCATGTGGATATCCTGGGATATCTCGTATATTTCAGTTCAAATATTATGGGAATGACATGTGGATATTATTAAATATCCTACATGTTTTAGTTTGGTATTATAAGAATTGCTTGTGGATATCCTTGGATATTCCATTTACTTTGGTTTAAATGTTGTGCGTATTGTGTATGGATATCCTTGGATACCCTATTTATTTTGGTTCAGGTATTACTTGTATTTGTATATGGATATCCTTGGATATCCTACTTATTATAGTTTAAATATTATCCGCATTTATATATGGATATCCTTGGATATCCCATTTATTTCAGTTAAATGTTGCACGCATTTATATATGGATATCCTTGGATATCCCATTTGTTTTAGTTTGAATGTTACCTGCATTTACGTTTGTATATCCTTGGATATTATATTCATTTTAACTTGAATTCTGTATAAATTTGAATATGGATATCTTTGGATGTTTCGTTTATTTTATTCGAGTATTGTAGGATTGTTTGTGGATGTTTTGTATAATGATGCAAGAGTTCAGACATATAGAGATTGTTATCACCAGAATATTAAATGATCGGATATTTAGTGTTATCTGGAATTTTCGCAAGTGTGAATATGTTTGGAAATTTGTATGTCAAAATACGCGTGAAATATTACAAAAGTAAAAGAATTTTTTTTACCTCGAAAATTTTAATGCTAATTAATAAAGGAAAATAATCATCAGATTGTACATCGCTTTCGAACCCACACATCTTTGGTTGGCTATGGCAATGCACACGCACACAGACCCACTATATGTAGTACAGGCCACTCACACATTGCAGGCCTCTTCTCGCTGCTTCTTCTCCTTCGTTGTATCCTTCCCTCTTCCCCTGGGCCCTATGTGCTAGCTAAACAAACGCACGTGCGGTGATTCAAGCTGGATATCATTTCTTTTAAAAGGACAACGAAATAAATTAGAATTATTTTATTTCAGAAATTATTTGCAGAATTAAAAATTAAAAGATGTTTCTGGAACTGCCAAAATAATTGCAACTTAAACATTATCATGAACACTATTGCGTTGTTACTGATAAATAATTTTAATAAATTATTTATAACAATAATAGCAATAAACAAAAAATATTTTAATAAATAAATTTTTTTTATTTTTTTTTATTTTTATAGTTCATGATTGGAATTATTGGAAATAATAATTCTTCAAAAGGTATCATATTTCTGCAAACTAATTTCCGGTCTTACGCCTAGCGCAAAAATTCCGAAGTCAGCAAAAATCGCATCGACCAATGGGCCTAAAGTCCCTATCCCACTCCTACTCCCACAAACCACCTCTTCTACCCCAAAATCTTCCCCCAGATTTAGAAGCGAGGAGTAGAGGCTTGGAAAGAATTTTCCAAATTCGCAGTACAATTTTCGCTCTGTTAGTCAGCTCCTCGCGGAGGCATAAACGCATTGCGAAATGCCGGGACTCGCCCGTCTATTAATCGACCCCTAGCCTGACAGACCACTACGAGATAGTGTCTAGGATCTAGGATAGACGTAAATAAATAAAAAGGTAAAAGCTTCACGAAAGTGAAGCCCGACCAAATTCAGTTATTTTCGTTATTCTAAAAATTTAAAAATTAAAAAAATTAAATTTTGACTCGCGAACTTAACAAAGAATCACATAAATTAATTCAATAGTGAATTGTTTTGTGTGTGTGTGTGTGAATTGTTTGGGCCATCCAAAGAAAGGGTGCCTAAGACAAAAGGACTTGTTAAACAATTAAAAAAAGTTTTGCCCGCCGAGCATCTCAAAACTCGGGCAGTAATAATAAGGAATATTAAGCTTAAAGCAGAGAGGGTGAGTTTTGAAACATTGTATCGTTCCAAAATTACTTTTACCTATGTAATAATTTTTCTTATTCTTAATTTAAAATAAATTGTATTTCTTACTTAAATTCTCATTTCTTTCTGTCTTAATCATTTCTATCACACATAAAATTAAAAGGATGTTGCTTGGTAAACTCTTTTAAAAGAGAAAAACGACCCCATAAAATAAAAACAGGTTCATCCAACCCTGGCAGCTTGATTTCCTCCAACGAACCTCCGCAGGCGCGCGGTTGAATTATTTTTTATCGCTCAACACGTAAATTTTCATGTTCTAAATTTTGACTTCTGTATTTTCTTTGGATTTTAATAATTTAATAAATAATTATTTTTCGGTTCGTAACACTATCAAGTACTCCGTTTTTACAGCAATTAAAAACTATTTTTCGAGTATTGTAATTTATCTTTTGTGTTTGTCTTATTTTCAAATGATGTATTTATAAAAATTAATCATCCCCTGATGAGGAACCATATATGGTTCGAAACTAGTAGGGATTGTAAATAAACATCATCTAAACAAAACCGTATTTAGGCCTTATCATTATTAAACAAAAAAGAAAATATAACTGTTGAAAATAATATTAAAGTTATAAATATGGATGATTTGTATTGTCCTTCGTTAACAAAATTAATAGATATAAAAGCAATTAAAACTTGTTCTAAACATTCAAATAAAAGAACATCTTTTATCTGCGCTCTTCACAATATTCTACATTTGAAAAGCTGGTTATATGAAAATTGTAATAATAATGATAATAAATATAATTGATATCAATAAATTAAATGTGCTCCTTATTTAAGCTCTATTTATTTCATAGGAAAAATTAAGTACATTAAAGGATGTAAGAAGTTAACAACCCTAATAGTGTTTTAATTAAAGACAATTAATGTAATTAACAAAATTTTATAATTAATACTTTATAGATAAATTTAAAAGATTTTAAAAAAGTTTTTTATTTTCTCGAATCGAAAAAAATATTTTAATTTTTGTTTATTATCAACTTTATAATTTTTTTATACTGAATTATTTATATATTTGTTTAATAAATCGTATAATATATTTCTTTGTTTTATAATTTTTTTAAACATTAAGGGTTAAACACAGGAAATAAAGATTTTTAAAAGTATTTTATAAAGGAAAAGTTTATTTTAAAAATTCATAATAGATGTTATTAGTACATAATATGAACAATTAGAAATTTTTTTACATTTTCTTTTTAGAAAAAATATTAAATTTATGTTTTAAAAAAATTAAATTTTAATGAAAAATATTAAATGAATATTTCAAAAACAAAACAATGAATTTTTCAAAGAAAACAAATATTAAATTTATGTTTTAAGTAAAAAATTTAATGAATATTTCAAAATCAAAAATCAGTATTCTTCTTCTTCTTCTTCATTTTTTTGTTCTTCTGGTTCTTTTTTTATAGATAAATCCAGGGAAAGAACGTCTTCATCATCGCCAACTTTTTCCTCTTTTCCTTCTTCTTTCATCACCTCCTCCTCCTCCTCATCCTCTTCCCCCTTCTCCTCTTCAATAGCGAGCAAGGTATTTTGTTGAGTATTATGAAACTCGATATCGGTTTGTCCCCATGTTCTGATTGCTGTATTTCCTTCCTCCACTTGTTCTTCTTCTTCTTCAATAATTGCAGCTTCAGAATTAATTATGTCGAAATCGAATCCATTTCCTAATAAATTGGGGATATCTGGTCTTCTTTGTAACAGGAAAATGTAGTCATTGACCTCTTTCACTTCAACGACTATATTTAAATGCTCCAAAAAGTATTGGTCTATCTCGGAGGGATTCTCGTTGAACAAATCATACCGCCTATCACCCGCCGCTAATGTAAGAAAGTCGATCAGCTTTTGAATATCAACACAACATTGAATCCATTCATTTGGAACGTGGAAAAACACGTAAAAGCCAATATAATTGTGATCATTCTGAAAACAAAGAATAATAAAAAACTGTTAATAAATATGCATAATTTAATTTTAAAAAATATTACTAAATAATAAAACAATTATTAATGAAATGCATAATTTAATATTAAAAAAATACAAAAATAATAAAACAAGAATGTTAATAAAATGCATATTTTAGTATTAAAAATTACTAAATAATAAAAAACAAATGTTAATAAAATGCATAATTTATTTATTAAATTTTTTTTAAATATTAAATTTAAGAAAAATTAAGAATGAAATTATTCAAAATGAAATTAAATAGTTTACACTGAAAAAAAGAATTATTTGATTCAAACAAATGTTGTTTAAATCAAACTTAACATATCTTTGCTATACAGTCAAATATATTTAAGTTTAATTATTCAAACAAATAATACTTTTGAATCAACGCAGTAGATATTTTTCTGTATATTTAGATTAAACTTACAAACTAATTTCAATTAAACCAAATTGTCTAACATTATTTTTGTGTTTCATTTAAACATAATGTTTTCTCAGTCTAAGATAAAAAACAAGTGAAAAAAATATTTAAAAAATAATTATTAATCATTTTTAACAATTTTATAAATATATAGAATAAATTCATTTAATTAAAACAAATGAACATTTGGGAAAGAAGCGTATATTATAAAAATTGCTTTTAAAAAAATTTATTTTATTAAAATATTTAATTTAAATTCAGGGTATTTAAAGAAATATTTACCAAATTATCATTTAAGTCCGCGTCCACTCGTCGCATCCAGTATCCATTTAACATCGGATAAACTTTCGCCCTGATATTGTTGAACGAAAGAAATACAGGCGTGTAGCAATTCGTTATTCCGTTAAACAAATCACGAGCACGCATTGTTAATCCAGAAATACAAATTTCTTTAAACGTATCCAAGTTATTTGAATCTTCCAGCCATACTCTTGGAGCGTGGATAACTAATTGGATAGTGTGATAGCCTTCCATTTTTAAACTAAGAAAAAAGACCTCTTTATTTCAAGTTGAGTTTAAGTACCAAAACTTAAATTTAAAAAAAAATTCCTTTAGAAAAGATTTAAAAAATGTAAAAAAAATGTAAAAAGAAATTATTCCAAATAGCAAACAAATTTAAAAAAAGTATTTAAATTTTAAAGGTATTTAAAATACAATAATACCTATTTGCTTTAAAAAACATTTTTTTTCTGAAAACCATGAGTAAATTTAAAAAAAATTATTGTATAAAACTAAAAAAATTTATAAAAAGCATTAAAATTCTTTAAAAAATAATAAATTAATTTTTTTAAACAATGAAAATAAATTTATTGTTGAAAAAATAAAATTTTATTTAAAAATAAATATTGTTACGGTATAACCTAACAGCAACTTAAATTTAAAATTAATATTGATTCGTTAATTTCTTTTACATTTTATATACCAATTTTTCAAATTAATATTAAAGTCTCCTCCCCACATTTCTTCTAAACCTATGCTCAGCCGAAAGGTGATATCCTGAGATATCACAAAACATAAGCTTACATCAGCACCGCACCGGAAGCGAAGTTGGGCTATTTAAGCGCTTTCATTATGACTAGAAATAAAAGAAAACTAGTTAAGAAAAATTTATGATTTTCAGGAATTATTTTTTGTTGTTCTTGTTATTATTAAATATTGAATGCAATTATATACAGATATCCTAATTACTTTGTTTAACTATTTTATGCAATTATCTATGAATATCCTGGAATATCCCGCATACTTGGGTTTAAATATTATATACGTCTGTATATGGATATCCTGGAATTTCCCGCATATTTGGGTTTAAATATTATGTACGTTTATGTATGGGTATCCTGGAATATCTCTTATATTTTTAGTTTAAATATTACGGGAATCAGATGCGGATATCCTGGAATATTCCTTATATTTTTAGTTCAAATATTATGGGAATCACATGCGGATATCCTGGAATATCCCGCATATTTGGGTTTAAATATTATATACGTCTATATATGGATATCCTGGAATATCCCTTATATTTTTAGTTTAAATATTATACCACAGATCTTAATGCTAATCATCTCATTATACATCGCCTTCGAACTCATACACCTTTGGATGGCTGTGGCAACGCACACGCATACATATAAACTCCTTTAAAACAATAGTAGCATGGTGTCATGCACACAAGCATACTATAAATAGTACAGGCCACTCACACATTGCAGGCCTCTTCTCGTTGCTTCTTCTCCTTCGTTGCATCCTTCCCTTTTCCCCTGGGCCCCACGCGTTTTGACAAGCAAACGCACGTGCATGATTCAGACCGATATTATTTCTTTTTAAGCTCAAAGAAATAATAACTAAATTATTTATTCCAAATCAATTTGCACTGGCCAAATTACGTGGTGTGTCTGAAGTTGTTAAACAGTTACAACCAGAACACCAGCACTAGTTATTAGTGCAATACTTTAATAAATATTTCGATATTTATTAATAATAACAATAAACAAATTTTTTTTCTTTTCATTTTTTTATTATTATTTTATTTTTTTTTATCAAATTAATTTTTTTTTCTCTTCCTTTAAATTTTTTTTTGATTGAAATTATTCGAAAATAATAATTTCAGAAAAATATCAAATTTCAATCTCTCCTTGCATCCCATGTGCTTGCCGAACAAACGCACGTGCAACGATTTAAACTGAATGTTATTTCCTTCTACACTCAACAGAATAAAAGGAAATTATATTTTCCAAAAAAAGGAAATTTTATTTACGCCAATCAAAATTATGTGGTGTGTCTGAAGTTATTAAACAATTATAACTAGAACACCGGCACTAATTATTAGTGCAATTTTATTATAAACAATTAATCTTTTTTTATAATAATGATGCCAACAAACAATTTGAATTTTTTTTTGTCTTTTGTTAATTTTTTTGATTGATTGGAATTATTGAAAATAATAATTCCCGAAAAATATCAGATTTTTGCAAACACATTTCCGTTTCTCACGCCAACCGTGAGATCCGCAAGTCAGCAAAAATCCTCTTGACCAATGGGCCCAGAGTTCCGACCCCACTTTTACTCCTACAACCACCTCTTCTATCCCAAATCTTCCCCCAGATTTAGAAGCAAGGAGTAGAGGAGCAATTAGAATTTTCAAAATTCGCAGTACAACTTTCGTCTTGTTAGTAAGCTCCTCGTGGAGGCTTGAAAGCAATTCGCGAAACGCCGGGACTTGCCCGTCTATTAATCGACCCCTAGCCTAGCAGACCACTACAAGATAGTGTCTAGGATCTAGGATAGACGAAAATAAATAAAAAGGTAAAAGCTTCACGAAAGTGAAGCCCGACCAAATTTAATTTATTTTCGTTGCTTAGAAAATTTTAAAAACTAAAATTAAAATTTCGAGTCGCGTTAAATAAATTTGCATAAATTAATCTCTAGTGGTGAAATTGTTTGTGTGTGCCGTTCCTAGGCCATCCAGGTCTAAGGGCCAAGAAAAAGAAAAACTTCGTGAGCAGAATTGTGAAAAACAATCAAATTTTCGCCCGCCGAGCATCTCAAAACTCGGGCGGTAGGATAAGTTCATTATAGGATTAATTTGTGAAGGAAGATTGAGTGAGTAATTTGTATCGTTTCAATTTTATAATTTTCTATTTTGTAACTTTCTGTAGTATTTTCTGCTTAAAATTGTAATAAATTGTGAACTCTCATTTTTAAATTTCACCTTCTTATTGTCTTATAATTTTTCCTTTTCATAATTGATAAAATTAGAATCAAAGGGATGTTGCTTTGGTAAATTCTTTTAAAAGAGATAAACGGACCCCATAAAATAAAAACAGGGTCATCCGACCCTGGCAGCTTGGTTTCCTCCAACGAACCCCCGCAGGCGCGCAGTAGAATTTCTTTTCATCGCTAAACAAGTATATTTTTATATTCCAAATTTTTGATTTCTGAATTTTTCTTCGGATTTTAATAATTTAATAAATAATTACTTTCGGTTCGTAACAAGCTGATGGTGGCAGCGGTGGGATCTTTCTCACGTATTTGCCCGGCCCCCTGTCCAATTTTCAAAAGGATAATTTTATCATGATTCTGAAAAATAAAGTTTAAAAAAAAAATTATTTTTGTGAGACATTGCTAACATTGTTTCCTTCAGCGCGGAAAAGAGTCACTTTTCCTTAAGGTCATCTCGAATCCAAATAAAATTGAAAGGAAAATTTAAAAATTTTCTTTTCGTTTTCGCTATTTAACTAAAAATAAGTAGTATGTGACGACCCTATTTTAATAGTGGGGGCTCCAGAATATTATTTAACGTTAAATAGAATTTCTTTTGACAGGAGGAAAAATTTGTCTTTCTCAAAAAAAAGGGACTTTCTCCTTACTCACTCTTAAATTTTATATTTAATTTTCTTTAGTTTATAATTCTCTTCTAAACATCTAAGTTTTAATTTTGACTTTAACTGGTATGGAAAAATTAAGAAAAGAAAATAATTTTCTATAATGAATTCTTTTGTTTTACTAAAAGTGAGTAGTATGTGATGACCCTATTTTAATAGTGGGGGCTCCAGAACCTCATTTAAGGTTTAACCAAAGTTTCTGTCAATAGAGAGAACAGATGTTGGCTATTTAATTTTTTTTTCTTTTCTCAAAAGAATATTTATTGATGGAAGAATAATTTTCTTTAATGTCAGTTTAAGTTTGAAATAGAAATTGAAAAGAAAATTTAGTAGAATTTTCTTTTAGTTTCACCACTTGACTAAAGGTGAAAAGTATGTGATGACCCTATTTTTATAGTGGGGGCTCCAGAAATTCATTCAAGGTTAAGTTAGAATTTTCACTGACGAAAGAAGGTTGCTTTGTTCTGCGTTAATTTTCTTTAATTTATAATCTCTCTCTTCAACATCTTAATTTAATTTTGACTTTAATTGGCTTGGAAGAATTAAGAAGAGAAAATAATTTTCTTTAATTAATTTTTCCTGTTTCACTAAAAGTGAGTAGTATGTGATGACCCTATTTCTATTGTGGGGGCTCCAGAACCTCATTTAAGGTTTAACCAAGGTTTCTGTCAACAAAGAGAAAAGGTGTTGGTTATTATTAATTTTCGACAAAATTAATTTTCTTTAATGTCAGTCTAAATATAAAATAGAAATTGATAAGAAGATTTAGTAGGATTTTCTTTTAGTTTCACTACTTGACTAGAAGTGAAAAGTATGTGACGACCCTATTTTTATAGTGGGGGCTCCAGAAATTCGTTTAAGGTCGAGCTAGAATTTTACTGACGAAAGTGGATTAATTTTCTTTTACTTTTATACTCTTTAACTTGGTTGTCTTCCTATAACATTTATTTTCCCTTACTATTTAACTTATTTCAGTTTATCTTAATTCTTTTCCTTAGTTTAAAATGTTTTGCAATGCCTCATAAATGTAGAGACGTTTACGGAGGAAAGAAACTAAGGAATTTGATAAGAATTAAAAACTACACAAAAATAGAAGAAAACCTTCTAAGTGAGAAAAATTTAAATAAACGTATAGCAGCAAGACGCAAACCAGAAAATCAAGTTGAAACCTCGTCGGAAAATTCGGAAGACACCTTTGCCTCATGGGAAGAATTCTATGATTGCGTCGAACAATTGTTGAAAGCGAATGCCGAATTAACCCTTGCAAACAAACGAAAGGAAATTGAGCGTCGAGTAAAATTAGCTTTAGAAAATAGGGAAAGAGAAAATTAAAACTAGAGTCTTTCTATTGTTTCGATAATATTTTTTTTATAAAATGTTTTATAATGCCGAATAAAAACAAACGCCGTGGTGGTCGTTCTAAAGTAAAGAACCCTTCAAAAAGGGGAGCGCTTGTCGAACAAGAAGTTGAAGCTCCATGCGATATCAAATCTATTGAAGCAATCCCACCCACTAGTAGGCGCGAAACAATTGAAAATACTGAACAGAAGGGAGAGCTTTCCGTTACTAAAACCAACATCCCTCGTCGACGCGAGACTTCTAAAAGGAAAATCACGGAAAATTTACATTACTTTTTAGTTTTTAATCCCAAATTCCCTTTTCATAAGGGCACAGTTACGAATAATCACGACTTGAGAAAACTCTCCTTGACGCTGGTTCAATCAGCTGACCTCTTGACAGACACTAGCACTTTGAAGTTAAGAGTTAGACGCATCGAAGACTTTAACAACCAAAAGGTGATACTAGTAAAAATTACTAGTTTACCTCAACCGTCAACTGCGACTGTGGACTACGACAGCGACGTCGTAATTTTGGACTAATTCCTTTGTCCTTTTTCATTTTCCTATAACCTCCTGAAATGACGACATAAATTGAAATAACAATTGCTATTGGAGACGAACGTGACTTTCTACATATACCACCATACATAACTGTAAAAACAGATAAATTACAGGACGGAACATTGAACGTTCCAATAGACCTACTTACGAAGTGCAATTACATTCCAGAATATAACCTGAGCATTAATTGTACTATACAAGGAGACTTAGACGACGATTGTATTAACAACACACTGGTTCAGATTTTGGGTGTGGTATATTTGCCAATAAACGGGGAAGAAATTTGTTTCAAGGTAGTAGAATCGCAAGACGCTACATTGTGTGATTTAGGACAGGGTATCTTTGGTTTCGAAGGATTGCTAGAACTTGAATATATTCCTAGTACCGTTCTTTAAATTCCTTCCACAATCAAGACGAAAATTTTGATGCTACTGGCAATTTAAGGCACGAAATTCTTCGAAAATAATCTTATTTATTCTAAAAGAGTAGTAATTCTTTCGCGCTGGTTGCAAGTACAAAACCGCACGACCGGAAAATTCCTCGGCTGCATCCGAGTGATTTTCCGAAAGGAAAAATCGAGATTAAAAGAAAATTTAAATTCTCTTTTCATCTCCTCACACTCAAGAAGCGCTGGCCAAAGTACTAGTCATCCGTTTTGGAAAGCCCCTCGGCTGCGTTCGTAAACCTTAATTGCCAAACAGAAAGAAGGCATCACCTTCTCAGAATTGAGTCCGAAATTTCCCTCCTATAAATTAATCAAAATTTAATCTTTATCTCCCACTATAAATAATTTGCTTGCTAATTCGAATTTTAATATGCTTAAATAAAATGCCTTCCAGTCCATCAAAACCCAAGAGAGGCAAAAAGTCAGAGCTCAAGCACATCCAGAAATCAGGAATCAAACCAGGTTCAGAAATATTTTATAAGCTCACACACCCAACAATCAAGATCCGTCCAGTGTGTTCGGTTAAACCTATTCCCAGAATAATTCCAACTGTTATCCCACCTGCCCCTGTTGCAATTCCAATCGTACACGAAATCATAGACTTAGACGTAGAAGAAGCTCTGGCACTCAGACAAACTGCATACATTCAGGAAAATCATATTAGACCGGGACCCGGTAACGAACGCTTAGAACAATTATACGACTCTGACACGACCGTGGATTATGACAGTGACGTAACGATCTTGAATTAAGATCCTGCTCGATGTGTTATCAGAAACCAATTCCCGATATTGTCCCCGTCCCCGAGCTCCAACATCCCTTCGTCGGAAACGAAATTCCCCCACCTCCAGGGGTTATTCCCATCGAATTAGCTATACGACGAAGAAATTTGGAGAGAAACAGAAACCGACAAAGGGCAAGACCCTACAGAACCTAAAAATTTGCAGAACCATCTAGATGTCGGAAATATATTATATTGTTCGATACAGTAATAAATTCCCGATATCTAACCCGGAAATATTAACTCAATCTGAGTTAAGTAGTATTCCCCTCTCCTTTCTCCATTCAGCTCAAATAGTTTCAGTCGCGCCAAAGGGTAAACTGAAAATAGTAAAAATAGAAACCCTGAAAGGTAAAATTAACCTCCGATAATCTATGTTTCCCCGCTTAGCCTTAGTAGCGCCAGGTTTCTCTCAGGACCAGTGGTCCGAAATCAACGAGAGACTAGAAAACGTGGATGAACATTATAGACAATTAGCGGTGTATCATCTATCCCTACGTTGTAGAATAAAGCGTCTAGAAAAACGAAACCGTTTTGTTTCATCCTGGGTGGCTGCAATTGCGGACTCCCATGCTAAAAACACCGAAAGCTTGATTACTCTTGAGGAACAAATTTCAGCACAGCAACACGTCATCGACGAACTGACATTGAGACTTTTGAAATTAACTATTAATTGATTAGTATTTTCCTTATGACCCCAGAGTGGAAAAATATTTACTTCTCGAACTCAGACGAATCACTTAACAGACTGAATGAACGACTGTTTTTCTTCCTCCAAGAGAGCCTCAATATTAATAAATGTAATTTTCTGCTAGAGCGGAGAATAGAATACTTAGAAGCTCAACTAGCTTCAAACTTACTTGACATAAGTGCTGTTAGTGTCAGAGTTAAGCATTTAGAGTCCTCAATTGCACAGCTAAACCTAGCTATGAAAAACCTTAATCTGGATGAAAAATGAGTTCACAACCTCCCTATGATTCGACGGTAATCAAAACCACAAGAAAAACGAACGGCCGGTTTCTCATTGATTTTTCGAAGGTGAATGAGAATTACACCAACAGACAAAACTTGCGAACCAGAATCAGGAACTTCTTCTCCAAATTAATTAGAGGCAACAATTATCAGGAATAGTTCACGGTGGCGACACCACATGCGGATTCCGTAAAGAAATTACCAAGCAACCTCCTTTTCTACCTAGAATAAGACTGCTGTATATATTTTACAATCTTTATTTGATTAAATATAAACCAATTAAACATGTCTACCGGTGGTGGTGGTGGAAATCCTAACCCTAATGGATCTATCCATGTGGGAGGAGAAATGCCAATGATAGCACCTTATGCCCAACTGTTAGACAATACCAATAATGTTGTCACTGTACTCGAACAAATGTCAGTACAATCGAATTCCAACAACATCCCTCTATTCGACGGCCGACAGACACCCCTTAAGGACTTCTTGCAGGAAATAGAAAATAGCGCGGCATTTATACCAGAGGTATCGGAGCCCGGTTTCCTCAAGGCCGTCTTGAACAAACTAAGGGGCTCAGCACGAGATAGTGTCCGCGGGTTACGCTTTGACGGAATAAACGACCTTGTAGAACACCTGAAAAAGCGATTCGCTTCTGCAAGAAAATACCAATGGTACCTAGACAACATAATGTCGATTCGACTCAAGCAAACTGAAACGGTAAGTGACTATCAGGATAGGTTAAGAGGACTAGTGAGTGGTGCAAAGCACGCGTTAGAATTGAAATATAATAGAACATATCGCGAAGTATTTCAAAATGAAGTTGGTGCTAACGAACGTGGACATGAAGTTTCCGAGAGTGAAATAATAATGCAACCGGTAGTCGAGAACGCATTTCGTGCCTTTGTTAGGGGTTTACCCGACGAAATGTCGACCTTCGTTGACACGCGCAACCCCAGAAACCTCGACGAAGCCTATGAGCACGCACTCTATGCAGAAGAGCGCCGCAACTATGCGGAAAGATCTAGAGCATCCTCTTACCATATTACTCGAGCGGATGACAGGGCTCGATCCCCTAGTCCTTATACTCGTCAGGTAGAAGGGCATGTTTCGATCGAAAAAAGGAAAAGTGATAGTGATAGGGAAAACGGTGGCGCAAGACCTAATCGAAACCTACCCCCGGGTACGATGCAATTCACCCCAGAACAACTGGCTACATTCTACAAATCAATGATGCCATCGTTCTCACAACCAATGGCTTACGCACCCCCGATTCAGCCGGTACCATACTCACAACCCCCTACATACGTTGCACCCTACGCGTCGGCACAGCCTCAACAACAATACCAGCAATACCGGGCACCGACACAAGGTTATAGGCCGAGTACTACCCCACCTCGCTCTGCTTCGCTAGGCCCACCAGTAAATCCGAGTTTCCAAAAGCCGGATTTAAACTTCCAACAGGCTCGACGCTTCGACGCGGCCCCGAGTCCAACTCCCCAGCGTCAGAGGACTGTCCATTTTGCCCCGGACCAAGTTGGATCCGTAGAGCAAAGTCCAGGGGAGAGGACTCTCCAGTAGTTCAATTAGATGCACCTGAGTTCAAAGAAACAAAGGTGAACTTCTTAGTTGATCCTGGCTCTGACACAAATTTAATTAAAGCTAATATTTTGAAACCTGAGCTCACACTTGATCGAAGCAAGTGCACTGAGATTTCGGGCATTACCAATCATTCGGTCCAAACATTGGGAACTGTTGAAGTTACAATCCTCCATGTTCCGATAGAATTTCAAGTTGTAAGAAGCAGCTTTCCGACCTCTACATCTGGAATTCTGGGAAGACCGTTCTTGCGTCAGGAACAGGCTCAACTTTCCTTTAGACATAATGCTCTTGTAACCATTACAAATCCGGTGACTCCCATTCCGTTTGTAGACCGTGAATCCCTGGAAGCTAGAGAAAAGTTGAGACCTCAAATTAAACCATTCGCGAGAATACTAAGAATTCAAGCTCGAACCAGAAAACCGATAGCGATCGATGTGCTTAATCCGGAGTTGAAAGAAGGCTATCTCCCGCGCGTGCAGGCCCCAGGAGGTGTTTACCTCAGAGGAGCCCTAGTTTCGAGTAAAGATGGTGTATGCCATGCGATGGCCATTAACACCACTGAGGATGACATTGACTTACGATTAAAACCACAGGAACTCATTCCATTTGACTTTTGTAAGTTCCCGGGAGAAGAATTTTCCGACTCCGATTCCGAGAAATTGCAGAAGGTCATGAACAAGGGAGTTTCTGATAGGGTCCGTAAGGTCAAGGAGTCCCTACATACCTCTCATTTGGCTCCGGAGTGTAAAGAAATGGTAAATCGATGGGCGGAAGACTTCTCTGACATATTCCATCTTAATGGAGAGAAGCTCACCAGTACACACCTGGTGCAGCACAGAATTCCGACCATCGACGACCAAGTGATCCGAAAAAAACAATATAGGTCCCCTAGTGAGGCTTTAGAGCAAAAAGATGCGCAGCTCTTAAAACAATTCGACAGTGGGATAATAGGTCACTCTAATTCCGATTATAATTCTCCACTCCTAATTGTGCCGAAAAAACTCGACGCTTCAGGAGAAAAGAAGTGGAGGGTTGTAATCGACTATAGAGCCCTAAACGAGAAGGTAATTGGAGACGCTTTTCCATTGCCTAATATTAGTGGAATTTTCGATCGCTTGGGAAAAGCCAGATTCTTTACCGTATTCGATTTAGCAAGCGGGTTTCACCAAGTCGAAACACACCCCGATGACCGACACAAAACGGCATTCTCTTCGAGAAACGGTCACTACGAGTATCACAGAATGCCCATGGGCATAAAGAATGCCCCTCCCACCTTCCAACGATTACTTAATAGTGTACTAAGTAGCATGCTCGATACAGAGGCATTTGTTTACTTAGACGACATTATTATTTATTCAGACACACTTGAAGAGCATGATGTAAGAGCCCGGCGGCTTTTTACTAAGCTCCGGGAAGCAAATCTGAAACTTCAACCCGACAAGTGTGAATTTTTGAAAACAGAAGTGGCATATCTTGGGCACATTATTAGCGGGAAGGGTGTCAAACCTAACCCCAACAAGATCGAAGCCATTAAAAAATTCCCAAAACCTAAGACGCAAAAGGACATTAGAAGTTTTTCAGGGTTATCCGGATATTACCGTCGTTTTATCAAAGACTACGCTAAACTAGCCAAACCCCTGTCGGAATTGTTAAAGAATGACGTGAAATGGGAATGGGGTGAATCGCAGCGTAAAAGCTTTTCGAGACTAAGGAAGTATTTGTGCCGCGAGCCGATCCTGCAATACCCGGACTTTCAGCAACGGTTTAAGTTAACGACCGATGCCTCAGATTTTGCCGTAGGGGCAATGTTAACCCAGGAAGTAGACAGCGTTGATTTACCCGTGAGCTATTTCTCAAAAGTCCTTAACAAAAACGAACTAAATTACCCTAAGGCAGAAAGAGAATGCTTGGCAATATTGCATGCTGTAGAACATTTCCGCCCTTATCTGTATGGTCGAGAATTCATTTTAGCGTGTGATTTTGAACCCATTCACTGGATGTCTTATATTGATAATCCGGGAGCAAGGCTCTCAAGATGGAGGCTACGACTTCAGGATTATCAATATAAATTTGAGTACAAACCCGGTAAAATAAATCGAATTGTGCAAGCCCTGTCAAATAACCCCGTACAAGAAAACCAGTTGAAAGTGATCAGTGCTCTGACGCGAGCTCCGAATCGGAGTGGACAGACTCGTCACTAGACTACACAATAAAAATTGACTCTAGTGTCCCTAAAGAAGACTCCGCCGAAAAGCCCCCGCCCCTCCGTGCATTGCCGATTAAGGACAACAAAAAGGACAGTGCGGAAAAGGGTCCTAGGAGTGTAAAACCGCAGCAGCCTCGCGCTTCCCCCACTGGACCTCACACTAGATCAGCAACTCAATTAGAGAAAAGAACTGTTCTAAAACCCAACCCAACCTTCAAACTACCTAAAGCCCCATTAAAGGGCCCTAAAACAATGCCAGGGCAATCATCAACAGAAGAAAAGGCCCCCAAAAGAAGAGTAACGATTCCTGAACCCTCCAGATATAAACCTATTTCTATCCTGAAGAGACCAACTGGTGTTGGACCAAGCGATCGGCCAACAAGAATGAATGCCGACAATTTTCAACTTCCTGGTCCATCTTCAAAACCTGGATTTCCCCCAAGACGTCCCGGAAGACCTAAAGGTTGAACCAAACAAAAGGAACCTAACGGAGAAGAGCCCTACAAACCCCCGACAACAGTAGGCCCAATAGACCCCGAGGTCAGCTGTATAGCCAAGAGACTGAGGAAAAGAGCACCTTCATCATGCCGAACTCTACAGGACTCAGCATCATCCGACTCTTCTTCAGACAAACAGTTCCCTACGAGTGAAAGTGAAGAAGATTCAGAGCCCCCAGTGTTCCGAAAAGACCATAGTGCCTTCCCGAGTGTCCCAATAAGCTCGACCTTTAAACAACCTTGTGCTACCAAAAGTGACCCCAATACCCTAGAGACCTCAACACTCTCGCTTCCCTTGTTAAGTGAACCATACACAGACGTTTACGTAGACGGTGCGTGTGGAGACAACGGTGGAACAAGACCCAGAGCAGGCATAGGAGTATGGTTTGGACCAGACCACCCCTTAAATGTGTCGCGAAGGTACGGCGGACGACAAACTAACAACGCCTCAGAAATCGAAGCGGCCACAGTAGCAATTCATCAAGCAAGGAAGGCTGGAATCCACAAACTCAGAATTAAGACTGATTCCAAAGTACTTGTCCAGGGCATCAAGGAATGGGTCCCAAAATGGCAAAAGAACGACTGGAAAACAAATGACAACAAACCCGTTAAAAATCAAAGGGCCTATGAGCGATTAATAAAGGCGCTTAAGCATACTGACGTCATCTGGGAACATGTACAAGGACATGATGGCATCGAAGGCAACGAGAACGCTGATCGACTCGCTAGAGAAGGTGCACTCCTCGAACCGCCGTCAGAATCGAGCTCCTCTTCTGAATCATCTGCGGAAGAACCAGAAAAAGGCCATACTCCAGAAAAGATAGTAGTTACTGGCCTGTCACGTCCTGCTAGTAGCGAAGAAAGTTCGGATTCTCTTAGTGACGAAGAACAACTGAATCAACCACAACCTGACAACAGTCTCGACGAATCCGTCCGTAAATTCGAAGAATCCCTGACTAGGAGAGGGCTCAACCCAATGGACCTTACCAATCAAACACTGGCCTGGGACCACGAAGGAATGGACGCGACATCTCGCAAGACCTTTGTCTCCGAAGGCGAGAGTGATGAAGAGTATCTTGAACATCTAAAGAACCTAGATCCGTGCCAGGACAACGACGACAATGCTTTCGGACGAAGAGTCAACGATTTTCTGAAAAATTATCATCGGAGTAAACAAAATAGGACAGAAGAAGAAATAGAACAACCTGTCACTCAAACAGAACTAACATCCCCTCGTGCCGAGGTAGTTTCAGAAGTATTCTCCCCCACTCTAACTAGGCCACCCTCCAGAAGAAGCGTCGTACGGTTTAAGGAAAGTCCTGAAGTCTTCAAGGACCCTGAGGAGGGAGAACTCTTTTCAAGAAGCCCATCAATCTCAACCCCAGGACTTCTGCCCGCTCCAGGTTCCCAGTCGACTCCATTCACTCCTTATCGAGAACGAGACACCTGTATTTTGGAGAGACCAACTAGAGAAAGAAAAGGACAGCTTGCGCCACGCCGACTACAATCGGAAAACACCCACGGTGAAAACACAGTGAAGTGCGCGGCACCAGTTAGTCCCTTCCTGAAATTAAAATTTCCCTATTGTGATCCATCTTCGACGTCTGAGACCTCCGACGATGAGAAACCCATAGGTAAAGAACAAGAATTTACAAATATCGACAATAAATGGACAGAACCACTGACCTACAAACGAGACAATTACGCCCATTTTATTTCGGAAGACTGTGAACCCGTCGATTCCATTTCAAAACTATTAATAGCAACGGAAAGGATAGACATGCAGGACATTCGAGACAGTAAACCCATGAAAGGACAAGTTCATCTTACTCTTTGTGGGAAGTATAGGGTATATTCAATCGTGATTAAAAGACGGTATTCAGACGAATTAGATTGGAGGGATGTTGTCCAAGGGTTGAAAAACCTAAAATATGCTCTTGTATTGGACAACCAAAACCATTGTCGTATGGCAAACTCTGGCGACCTCTTAGGTTCCCTCCCACAAAACAAAATGGCGGAACTTGTAGCAGGAATATTCCGCGGTGGCGATATAAAAATCACCTTGTGCCACGGACGAATTCAAGTTCCTCCTCCAGAACTAAGACCCAAAATAATAGCAGAATTCCACAGTAGCCTTATAGGAGGTCACAAGGGCGTAACGAAAACGTACCGTAGGATACGCGAGCGATTCTACTGGCCCAGACTGCGAGACGAAGTCACGGGATTTATTCGGCAATGTAAAAGTTGTTTCGAGAATAAACTAGCTAGGGCCCGCACGAGAGAGCCTATGATCATAACCGACACCCCGGCTATGCCTTTCGACAAGGTGTCTTTGGATACTGTAGGAAAACTTAGAACCACCCCCAATGGGAATCGGCACATTCTCACAATGCAGGATAACTTTAGTAAGTATTGCATTGCTGTTCCCATCCCGGACATAAAAACCACCACCATCGCTCACGCAGTAGCGACAAACCTCTTTGCCACATTTGGGGCACCCAGATGTGTACTCACAGACAGAGGCGGAAGCTTTGTGAGCTCCCTAATGCGGAAGCTTGAAGGAATATTTGGTGTAAAACAGCTTACAACTTCTGGTTATCGACCTCAAACCAATGGAGCTCTAGAAAGAAGCCACATTGAATTGACAGATTACATTAAACACTACGCAAGAGATTTTGACGACTGGGATCGTCTGCTTCCATTTGCGATGTTTAAGTACAATACGTCTATTCATGAGGCGACCGACTTCACCCCATTCGAGTTGGTTTTTGGTCATATGGCCAGAATTCCGAGTTCTTTTCCACAAGGACCAGAACTTGAAACCTATGGGTCATACTTAAGAGACCTTGTCACTCGAATGACCGAGCTTCAAAATCTGGCGGCTGGAACTCTGAGGAAGGCAAAATGTCGTTCCAAAGAATTCTATGACCGCAGGGCTCGACCATCGAATGTTAAGATTGGAGACCAGGTATATACCTACAAGGAGGTAAGAACTAATAAGTTTGACAACAGAGCAAGCGGTCCGTATATGGTTGTAGACATTACCCAGAATAACAATGTTATTTTAGAAAATGAAAACGGCGATAGGTTCGCCAAACACAAAGATAAGGTATTGGTTACCCATTTGTAACCAATATCTCTCTAACACCAATATTAACATTTAATTCATTTTAGGAAAAGAAAATAAGATGAAGGGACCAACCGTTTTCCTTCCGATATGCCTAATCTCATTCCTAGTTCCGACAGCAGTTTGTGGACCTGACTCACCTCCAAGGGTGTCCGATGGGGAGCAGTTCCAAATCACCCCGTTGCCTATCAGTGCTGGAATATACTACGAGCACCTAGGAGTCGTTCGGAGGTCGGTAACGAATTGGAGAGTGACCATCTTCCTGGATATGGGTAGACAACACAGGCACATCGACGACTTAAGGACCCGTATGGAGAAGCTGAGGCGTTACTGTGCATCCGAGAAGGATTGGTGCCACGACTTTGTGACCTTTCACCCGTGGGAGGACAAATGGGAAATGGCCTTTGAACTACAGGAGCAGTTCCAAACCCAAGTTATGGAGTTGGAAAATAGCAAGGGAACATTACCAAGGAAAATGGTGTCCCAACTGCGGTTAAGAAGGAGCGTACCCTTACTAGGATTCCTGGGAAAGATCGCTGGACCTATTGCCGGTGTCCTAAACTACGAGGACGGAGAAAGATATGACGCCATCATCCAGGAGTTGAACGCCGCCTAAGCCAACCTGTCTCACTTGGTTGGACGACAAACCCATGTCGTCAAATCACAGCTTGACACTCTTCACGCCCAGGTTGAAAGGCATAGTACCTTGATAAATAATATTAATCAGAAATTGGAATCACTTATCGAGAATCAAGAAAATTTAGCAGCAGTAAAAGTAGCATTAGAAAGAAGAGATGCATTATTCAACCTACTGGGGGCTTTGAAGACAGGATTGGACCATAATATTAAAACTACACAAACCATGTTAGACGCAGTCCATGAGGCCAGGCGAGGAAAACTACACCTCGGATTAATCTCGTCCAAACAGCTGGAGCCTATCCTGCGCGATATTCAAGATCACCTTTTGGATGTACAATTCCCACTCCCTGGACCTTCAGTCAGCATCGACGAACTGGTACGAATATCCACAGTTACCGTCCTTTGTGTCAAACATCAGTTGAAAATTCTCCTCGATATTCCTCTGCTAGAAAAATATAACTATCAGGCGTTAAAAATGCATTCTCTCCCAACCATACAAGAAGCAATGGGGGATGGGACAGTAAGAGCCTACATTAACCCTTTAACGCCGGGAAGGACACATATTTTACTCAACTTTTAGAGCCATCGTTCTAAACGATTTCGTAAGTTAAAAATTTGGTATGAATCCATCTCTATAGAGTTTTTATCGCTCTTTCAGAATCTGAAGTTTAAATTTTAAAAAAATTTAATTTGAGAAAGTTGTGAACATCTTTCCGACAAAAAACTGAAAATTTTTCTTTTTTTTTTGGAAAAATGAATTTTTTTTTAAGGTAGCAAGTAAGAATGCATGCGTAAAACCTACAAATATCGCGTCCGCAAATACCAACCTTCAATATGGCGAAATGTACATTTAAAAATTTCAAAATGGCGGCTTCAAAATGGCGATAGAAGATATTTTTTTTAAATAAACATCAAAGTCTAGTGTACGAATTTAAAAAAAAATTTGGATAATCATGTCAGTTTGTATGTAGGGGTTTTTGAGGTTGCTGATTACGAATCTGATATCAAATTTCAAAAATTCAAAATGGCGGATCCAATATGGCGGAATATATTTTTTAAATTTGACAAAATATGTTTGAAACCTCCTACTCAGGGGTTTTCGGGGTCGCTGATTACGAATCTGATATTAGTTTTTCGAAATTTAAAATGGCGGATCCAATATGGCGATCGTAAATTTAAAAAAACGTTGGATTTTATTGAAACCTCCTACTCAGGGGTTTTCGGGGTCGCTGATTACGAATCTGATATTAGTTTTTCGAAATTAAAAATGGTGGATCCAATATGGCGATCGTAAATTTAAGAAATCGTTGGATTTTGTTGAAACTTGCTACTTGGGGGTTTTCGCAATCGCTGATTACGAATCTGGCATCAAATTTCGAAAATACAAATTGGCGGATCCAATATGGAGGATGGTTTTTTTAAAATTTGACTGAGTATACTTAAAACTCCTTACTCGGGAGTTTTTGGGGTCGCTGACTTAGAATCTGATGTGAAACATTCTAAATTTAAAATGGTGGAATTAATATGACAAACAAAACTTGGTTTTTGATAAAATCTATATTTGATAGGATTGTCTTCAAAGTAAAAGTTTCTAAATATTATATATTATTTTTGTGTCAAGATCATATCAAAAAGTCTCACTTTCTTAATCCACAAAAAAATGTTGATGTTTTTTTAACGACTCGAGTTCGACGCGCTATATCACTTGAATTTTTATTTGTGTATTACTTGTAAAAATCGGCCACGATTAATAGTTCGTCTAACATTAAAATATTTAAACAAATAACTATTTAACCAATAATTTATTTCTGATTTGTTGAAAGTTTTGGAACGATGAATCAATATATGAAGAGTTCTTCATGTCACTGGAGAAGGACATTTTAAAAATTATAAATTTGTGTAAAGTAATAAATCAATGTGAGTGTATTTCTCAAAGAGTTGACAGGATTCTGTTTGTACAATTCTTGATGATTTTGTTGTAGTCAAACACATTTTTCGATGATATTGTCAAATATATGCATTTTAAAAAAAAAATCTCAAAGACAATAAAATGACAATTTTTTCTACTTGTTTTCTAAGTGATAATTGTTCTTGTTATAAAGGATTCAGTAAAACAAAAGATAACTAGTTTCTTGACAAAAAGCAAATAAAACTAGACTGCTTTTTTTATTATTTGTTGTTATGGAAACTAGTTGTCTTTTGTTTTAATAGATAAATCGGATTCACATTTCGTTGCTAAGAAAGTCGTGTTATTTCTTGTTGTGTAAATTCAATAAATTGTTATTTTATTATTTTTTGAGTTTTTTCTCAATAATTGGAAATATTTGACAATGGCACCTAAAAGAAAACGCTCAACTAGAACAAAAACGTCAAGGATTGTACAAGCTGAATCGAGTGAACTTTTTGAGAGTGATTCTCGAATTGATTTAGTAATTCTGCCGAATTTGGTGAATTCAGATGCAGAATCAGAAGTAGTCAGTGACGACAATGATGATAGTGAATTATCTGCAAGTGAGCAAGTCACATTATCTTATAGAACAGTTGTTCAAAACTATTCCGATGCTCAGGTTAAATTAGAACCAGATCACAAATATAATTGGGTTTCCGGGGAAAAAAATTGCTCTCGAATTTTTGAAAACCAGTACCTCCTAACAGATATTCAAACAAAAAGGATCAGGGACAGTTCGCCAACAGAACTTTTTGAAATGTTTTTTTCCAGTGACATGAAGAATTATATTATCGAAGCATCTTCTCAAAATGGTTTGCAGATGACAATTCGTGAGTTAAATGCATTTGTAGGAATAATTATTCTGACAACTTTCAACAAAAGAACATCAGAAAGAGATTACTGGTCAAACAGCCCCTTACTTGAATGTCCTATTGTTAGATCAACAATGCCCCGCGATCGATTTTTAGAAATAAAAACAAATCTAAAGTGCTCCAAAACTACGGATGAAGATCCAAATGATGCAGCGTGGCGAGTTCGAGTAATTTTGGAAATGTTTCGAAAAAATATTAAATCCTTCGGCTTTTTTCAAACAGCGTTATCGATTGATGAGATGATGATTAAATTCTATGGACGTTTGAAGATTAAACAATTTATTAGGAACAAGCCGATCAGATTTGGAATCAAAATGTGGGGTTTGTGTGGTGCTGATGGATTTCTATTCGAGTGTGATATTTATTGCGGAAAAGATGCCAGAAATGATAACATGTTGAGTAAATGTGCTTTAGGAAGTCGCGTGGTACTGAAAATGCTACAAAGTCTACTCCTGTCAACTACTGCTAAGAAGTTGCATAATTATCATATCTACTTTGACAACTTCTTTTGCAATCCGGATTTGATGGTTCATCTCAAGAATATTGGTTTGATCGCAACTGGCACAGTTAGGCAAAATAGAGTAAAAGAAAGTAACACAGTCAATGCAAAATCTCCTAGGGGAACTTTCAGCATCAAGCATGATGAAAATAGCGGACTCAATTACATTACACTTATGGATTCGAAAATAGTATCTATACTGTCAACAGCTGCAGGAGAAAAACCACTGAAACTAGTGAAGCGCTATTCGAAACAGGAAAAAACCAAAACCGACATTGCCATACCAGCAGCATTTTCCATGTACAATAAATTCATGGGAGGTGTTGATGTGCATGATCAATATCGCAGCAATGTCTTACCATCGATTAGAAGTAAGAAGTGGACCTGGCCGATTTTAATGGAACTCATTCAATCGTCTATCGCGAATGCAGTCATCATTTCTAACGCTGTTCTGAAGGAAGAAAAAAAATCGAGTGGAAAAGAATTTGCGATGAAAATCTCAGAAGATTATTTACGTCAATCTCCATCACGTTTAAACTCGCATTTATTGAAAAAAGTAGACAATAAACGAAGCTGTGATTCCGAGAAATGTCCAGTGAGAACACAATTATTTTGTGACAAATGCAACAAATATTACTGCAAGGTTTGTTTCCAAAAAGTTCACTCTGAATGAGCATTACTCACGTTTATTTTTATCGTTGTAGTTGTTTTTTATAATATAAATTTTTTAAAATCCAAAAAAAACCAAAAATATCCAAAAACTAAAAAAAAATGATGACTCTACATTTCACGTTTACCTCCTCGTGGTTAGAGTTGGGCAACATTAAAACATTTTAATGGCTAAAGAACGTGATACCTTTGATTATCTTCTTGCAGAAAATAATATACCAAGTGTTTTTTTCGTAATAAGTTTCAGATAAAGTTTGTCCATCTACAAAGAAATCATCCGTAATATTGGAATCAATATTTTTGAGTTTTGAAATCTAACAACAGATTCGTGCTAGACGTCTAAAAAACCCCGAGTTACAAATTTCACCAAATTGCAACAATTTTTAAATTTTCGATCGCCATATTGGATCCGCCAATTTGTATTTTCGAAATTTGATGCCAGATTCGTAATCAGCGATTGCGAAAACCCCCAAGTAGCAAGTTTCAACAAAATCCAACGATTTCTTAAATTTACGATCGCCATATTGGATCCACCATTTTTAATTTCGAAAAACTAATATCAGATTCGTAATCAGCGACCCCGAAAACCCCTGAGTAGGAGGTTTCAATAAAATCCAACGTTTTTTTAAATTTACGATCGCCATATTGGATCCGCCATTTTAAATTTCGAAAAACTAATATCAGATTCGTAATCAGCGACCCCGAAAACCCCTGAGTAGGAGGTTTCAAACATATTTTGTCAAATTTAAAAAATATATTCCGCCATATTGGATCCGCCATTTTGAATTTTTGAAATTTGATATCAGATTCGTAATCAGCAACCTCAAAAACCCCTACATACAAACTGACATGATTATCCAATTTTTTTTTTAAATTCGTACACTAGACTTTGATGTTTATTTAAAAAAAATATCTTCTATCGCCATTTTGAAGCCGCCATTTTGAAATTTTTAAATGTACATTTCGCCATATTGAAGGTTGGTATTTGCGGACGCGATATTTGTAGGTTTTACGCATGCATTCTTACTTGCTACCTTAAAAAAAAATTCATTTTTCCAAAAAAAAAAAGAAAAATTTTCAGTTTTTTGTCGGAAAGATGTTCACAACTTTCTCAAATTAAATTTTTTTTAAATTTAAACTTCAGATTCTGAAAGAGCGATAAAAACTCTATAGGGATGGATTCATACCAAATTTTTAACTTACGAAATCGTTTAGAACGATGGCTCTAAAAGGTGAGTAAAATATGTGTCCTTCCCGGCGTTAAAGGGTTAAGAGAAAACATGATTACCTCGTCATAGATGAAGAACAGCACACCTATCTTTTGCTCACGGAACAAGATTGGAAGGCCTGCAAATCGACGACATCGTACCATGCTTGTCTGAATGGAGTTCCTATTTACGACTTAAAAGAAAGGCCAGCCTGTGAGCCTTCGCTTCTAATCAATCCAACAATCGACGAATTAAAAACCTGTGAAATCCAAATTACCACTAATCCCACGTCCTTTTGGGAACCGCTAGCTACCCTTTCTAGCTGGCTATATTCCTTCTCTAAAATAGAATATGTCGTAATTATTTGTCACTCTGTAACCCCTGTCAAAATAAATCTCAACGGAACTGGAATTTTAAAGTTGGCCCCCGGTTGTATGGCTAGAACCCAGGACACAACAATACCGGCAACTATTTCTCAGGTTGGACAGACAGAGATTATTTACGAGCCCGATTTACATTTGAATTTAACAGAATTGTCCCCAGTAATTTCTAACTACGGTCATTTGTTGACTCCTACTGACGACCATCAAAAGAAAGACATGCTCAACTCAAAGCTCTCCACTTTCGAAGCAAATTCTCAAACTTTGGACGAACTGGAGAGACAACTAGAGGATTTTGCCATCAACCGACACATACGAAAAAACCAACAATTTCTCGTTTATGGATCCTACGTGGGAGCATCTTTACTGTGCGTGCTCCTCCTTCTTTGCTGCTGTCGCCTGCCTTTAAAGCCGATGATATCCAGATTAGTCGGTTTCATAGCAAAAAGGTCAAGAACAGGTCGCGTCGAAGTTTCAAGAGGAAGGAGAAGAAACAGCCCACCAGAGAACAAAACTATCGATGAAGAAGAACCGACAACTTCAAGATTAACTCTAGAGTCAAAAGAGTTATACTCTGTCATCGAGAGAGGAGATAAGTCTGCTACGTCCGAAGATTTATCCTCACCGAAGATGAGATGACTGGCGGTACCCGATTCAGGACAAAGTTCTGAAAAACTACAGCATCACAAGGAAGCGGGCATGAAGGCCAGAATTCCATCCACACAGCTACTGCCTACTACACCGAAGACCATCGTGAAGATGCGGGTCCAACTCCCAACGCAGAAGCTTCAGCTGGTATAATATTGCCAATATACTTAAGAACATGCACCTTTTACAGGTTAGACAAAACCAATTTGGATTTTTCTTTCTCTTTCCTTACGAATTATTTTTATTAAATTGCAGCTGCCATTCATTAATCACGAAATCTCTAATCCAATATTAGAAATTTAATCATTTGAATAAAATAAAATAAAATCTAATAATTATATTAAAATTTCTTCTGTAAAATTTATTTGTCCAAAGGGGAAAGAAAAGCAGCTAACCCTATTTACATTAAAAATACTTACAAAGTAATTAAGGGAAGGAAAAGAGAAAAGTATATTAAAAAAAAAACTTAACTAAGGATACATCTATAAGACTATTCACAAAGATTAAAAGAAGAAAGGAATTAACCTACTTACATGGATTATCATTAACTTTCTATTAATAATTCTCTTATCCTATTTTCTTAAAAACCTATACGATCACATTGTTGCGGCGTAGTCGAGCCCTCCTCCTTTGCTCCCGGCGAATACGCCGCCCCTCCGCCAATCCTCGATGGCCCACCGTCTCCCATGCTTCATCCACGGGGACATTATAGCACTAAAAAAAGGGGGGGTTAAAGATTCTCCTATAAAAAATTTTAATACAATTCAAAAAAAAAAAAAAAAAAACTATCAATATATATTTCTTTACCAATTGCCAGCGGAACCTAAAACAAAACATCTCCCCATCTACAGGAATAAATTCCTGTATGAAGGACAGGAAATATTCTGCCCACGAGGCATAGGCCCCAAAACGCGGAGGTGAGCGGGCCAAAAGGTCCTTCAAAGGGCTAAAAGAAAAAAAAAGGGGGGGGATATTATTATTTTCTTTGCGTTACAATCAAAAGGGGAGAGAGCAAGGATAAATAAACACATAAGAATAAAACTTACATCTCTTCTTCTCCAAGGCGCTCGAACTCCCCACCCACCGTAATTTTGGTGTAGGCGTCCGCGCTTTTCAACATCGCCGGGTCCCGAAAGGAGCTCTAAAATAAAAAGAGATCGATTACAAAAAAAAAACGAGAGGAGCATTCCCAGTCCAATATCCATACCGTTGCCCAGAAGCCCCTGCACCAGTATCCTTCCTCTTCCTCCTTCTCGTGCTTCTTCCAAAAGTACTCCTGGCGCCAAATCATCCGCGAGTATTTGGCGGGAGGTGTATTTTGGAGAAGCTTCTCGCTGAAGTCCCACCACAACGCGGGATCCTCCCTATCGGGTGCCGAGACCCACGGGCCATACTCCATTCCGATCCTAAGGAAATTTTTTGTGTGTAATAAGAAACTACTGTTGACAAGATGCTAAATGTGATTTTACAAAACTTATTAGTTACAAAACAACAAAAAAAACAACAAAAATACAAAATGTTGAAACTTTCAAAATTTTGCTTTCGACAATTTTCAAAGAAAAATATTTATAAAATTTTTTTTTCCTTTAAATATGAACGAAAACAAACAACTTTTCCTTTCGACAGTTTTTTTTGTACAACAAAAAAACAAAAAGTTATGATTTTTTCTATATAAATTTTTGGGCCATTTTTTTTAAGTTTCTGGTCCGGGTGTGGCTAAACCATTGACTTTTAATTGGAACTGAAAATTTTGTTTTTGAATCAAAGTTTTTTTTCTTTCAACATGATTCGAACGTTTTCCTGTAATTATTATGCAGATCAATTTTTTTTATTTTTCATTACTGTTAAATTATAAAATTTTTGTAGAATTTTGGGTCCTTTTTATTTGTACCAAAGTTATTTGCATTGAAAATATCTGGACATTTTTTTTAATTTGTTTATGGAATAATGTTTATTTTAAATTTTTAACAATAATTTTCTATTCAGAAGTAATTACACCCTTACATCCTCAACCGATTTGATTGTTTTTTTTTGTTTGAAACTAAATTGGGCGTCACTGAAGGCCGATTTATAAGATATTAATCGATTACAATTTTTTTAATTTGAGCAAATTAATATAATTTTTTTAAGGATATTCATTTCCTTATTCGATTAATGCAAACGATCTAATTTAGTTCAAAATAATTTAGTTCGACCACCAGATAATTTATAATAAGACATAAATTATACAAATTTAAGAATTTTTTTTATGTTCAGAAAATAAATTATTTCTATTGCATGAATTGTTCTTTGTTGTTGTACTAAGATTATAGAATGCTTATGTTGTTTGTACGGTTTATACTAGAAATGCAGGAATCTGAATTTATTATTATTTATTTTTCTCTTCGTATAGGGTATGGTGATTTATTAAATATATAAAATTTTTTTTCTTTCGATGAAGGTAGAATTAAGGTCATGATAATCTTCAAATTAACACACATTTGATGAGAATGTATGCCTTAAAGTCGTAGTAACTTTAAGACAAATAAATCATTTAGGGGCTCAAGGAAGATATGGCGTGTCTGATACGTAGTCTTAGTTGATTGAGTTAGATCTACAGCGGAATGCTTATTGGCTAGGAGTGAGTATATTATAGCTGAATTTTTTTTACAAATAGATAATAGAGTTTTTTTTATATACAAGGAGGAATGAAAACAAGAAAGCAAATAATGTGCAATCATTGAAAACTTGCGAGCGAAGCGAGCCCCCGCGCGAAGCGCGGATGAGAATGTTTTTTTTATATAAATTTCTTCGCAACAATTCAATTATTTTCATAAATAATATTTCTACAGAGATTCAAATATTTTAATAAATACTAAAGTTTTTTTTTGGAATTTAATTGTTTTCATAAATAATAAAATTCGACAAAAAGAAATTGAATTATTAAAAAAAAAAATTTTTGTTAATACAATTCTTTCTGAGAATTGAATTTTAAGAAACATTCAATTATTCAATAAATTATTTTCTTTGGCATTCAAATAATTAAATTCTTGTAGAATTTTTTTTTAATAAAATTGATTTTCATTTTATAAAAATGAATTTCAGTTAAAATTTGAAATTAATATATATTGAAGATAATCTATAATTATTTCAAGGAACTCTACCAATAAAAAAAAAGAAATTACTAATAATAGAATTTCTTCGAAGAATTTTATTATTGGGGAAAGTAATTAAATTATCGTAAGGAATTTTTGATGACATTTTTGAAGGTTCTGATGAATTTCTTTGAATCTGTTTTAAAAGCAATGAAGTTTCTTTAATAGTTTAAATTAAAATTTTTGAAAATAATTGAGTTTGTTCAGTCCTTATTGTTAAACAATATTTATAACATTTTAGTTACATATTGTTTGATAATCAAAATGAACAAAATTGTAGAAAATTTTTAGAAAAGGTAAAGTTTTATAACGTGTTATATTCCGGTGCGTTCAAGCTTGTAACAGGTTTCGCACTCTTCTACTAAAAGCTACTATTTGATACTCTTAATACGAAGCTACTTTTGGTTACCTTTTAAGCCGAATGTTACTAAAAGTTACTTTTCCCAACAAATAGTCACATTTAGATTTTAGTTTTCAAATTTCCATTATAAAAGGTGTTAAAAACTAAAATCGTTAATGAAAAACGACCATCAACAACCCAGGTGAGAACTGACGGCTAGTTCAGGGTTTGCGAGGCTTGATTCAGGCCTGGTCAGGATTGATTGAGGCTGGGTGGGACGGCCGATGCGGGGCTGCTTGAGTCTATAGGTGTAACACCGATTTCAGCCTGACGCGCAGTCTTTGTTGAAGATTGGCGTTCAATCTTCAATCAATGCTGCGGAAGCCTAATTCAGGAATGAAATGAGACTGCTTCCACAGTTCCCAAATTTACGCGTTTCTCGCGCTCATTCAATATAATATGAAAATATCAATTGATAATAGTAATAATAATAATAATAGTAATAATGATAAATATTATTGTTATTATTTTTATTTATATTATACATGTGTATAAATTTAATTGCAACATACTCAGGGCTGATAAAAATCATGATTTTTTTAAAAAAATCAAAAAAAAAATCAGATTTTTTTTTTATTTAAATCGGATTTTTTGATTTAAATCATTTTTTAATACTATTTTTTAAATATTTACTTTTTTAATATTAGGAATTAAAAAAAATTAATAATAGGGTTCATGCAAAATTTCATTTTAGAATTTCCTGATTTTTCCTGACTAATTTTTCATTTTTTCTGATTAACAAATTTTTAAATTATTATTTAATACTCTGCATTACTAATTAAAATTTTAATAATGCAATTCAATTCAATTCATGTTTATTCTGCATACAAAAATACATTTTTGTGGCAGAAGAGTTCCGCTTAACTTTACACTTAAAAAAAAATCTTATAAAAATTTATTAATGCTTTTTAAGTAACAATTTTATTTATAAAAAAAACATAAGACATTTAAAAAAATATTTGTTTAATTATTAAATATTATACAAAAAAAGTCTAAATACAAAAACTAAGTTTATCAAAGTTTTTTTACTTGTGGTTTCTTTCGATTAAAATTCCCTGACTTTTAAAGAATTTTTAAAAATTCCCTGTATTTTTCTGACCAACTAAATCTCTGATTTATAATTGTTTTTATAATTTGTGGCTACCCTTAATAAAAAATACATATATATAAATTCTTGTTACAATAAAATTTGTTTTAAAAAAAAGTTTAGGAAATCTTAACAAAATACTGATATTTAATGCTTCTTTGACTCAAATATAAAATACAGATTTTTATCTTTCAATAACTTTCGCCAAATAAACAAAAAATAATAATTATTATTTTCTGATATTCATTATATTATCTTTATAAGATATTCTTTTTTACTTTTATTTAATTAAAAACCTTTAACATAAATTCTAATTTTGTATCCTTTTCGGTTTCTAATGCATTTCGCAGTTTGATTTAAATCATGATTTAAATGTCAAGATTTAAATCAAGATTAAAATCATGATTTAAAACAACTTAATTTGATCATTGCAGCCCTGAACATACTATTAGAACAATTATATATATATATATATATATATATATATATATATATATATATTATTTTCATGTAAATAATATATTATTAAAAATAAATGTCATTTGAAATAGAAACATTAAAAAAAAAATAAATAATTTTAGTAAAAAAAAAAAGATAATTTTTTTTTATCGGTACATTTTTTTTCTTGATTTTTTTTAACAAACTTTTAATATTATTTATAAATATATTCACATTTTTTTATTCACAACACAATACAAAATTTTATTATTTTATATATCACCTAGAAACGAAAACTGAAAAATATTCGCTCGCATGTGGGAGTGAACACCCCGAACGCACACCCGACACCCCTATAAACGCACCTATTTAAACCGCACGACCAACGAGGGTTGGAAGCGATCCTGCTTAATCAAGTATATGAATGCCAGAGCGTGGTAACTCAACGTTGATTCGACATGGGACGAGCATTGGTCTTCAATGTTGAATCAACGTTGAGTGACAGTGTTTTTGAGGACTGCTTCAACTCTGGATTACCCACGCTGGGCGTTCAGGGCTCAATCAGGCTTCAACTCTGGATTACCCACGCTGGGCGTTCAGGGCTCAATCAGGCTTCAACTCATCGTCACCATTGGTCTTTCTCACCTGGGAAGGTATTAAAGAATAATTTTATCAACTGATATAAATTGAATTTAGATTTCCTTGCAAATAACCCACTTTAAATACCCGATTTTTCCCTGTATTATTTTCTCAAAAAATTTAAATTTATTTGAATTTAAACATAAATAAATCTACAAATGTTTTTAAAATTTGTATTCGCTTTTCTATAAATAATTAAATTGTTACAACAGGGAGTAAAATGTATCTTATTTCAATTTTTAAGATCATTCATTTTTTTTTTAAATATATATATATATATAATTAAAAGGTTACTAAATGAATTAAATTTTGTAAAATTTCATAAAAATAATAATTGATTTTTAATATTAAAAAAAAAAAATTTTTTTAAAGAATTTTAATTGCAAATTTTGAAAGGAACTGAAATCTTCATAAGAATTTTATAAACAATGTTTTAAATAATAAATTTTAAATGTTATGAAAATTTTATTAGTTTAAATAATTGATTTCTTGTCAAAAGCTTTATTTGTGAAAGTAATTGAATTTTATGAATGTGAAAACAGTTGAATTCATGCTTGGAATTTAATAAAGAAATTTGAAAAAAAAGAAAATTGAATTTTCATGAAAAAATTTTGTAGTTATTAAAAGTAATTGAATTATTGAAATTCAATTTTCTTCGTACAAGAAACTTTAATTATTTTCAATTTTGAAAATCTGATGCCCAATCTGAAATTAGTATCGAAATTTGTTAGGGTTTTTTTTTATACTATAAAGTTTAAAAATATAATATATTTTGAAAATTTAATTCCAATTAGTTTTTCAGTTATGTTTCATTATAAGTATTATTTTAAAAATTAACTATAATAATCGTCGTATTCATTCATTCATTCTGTCCAGTCTGTCCACACCTGAAGTTAGTCATGATTATGTTTTTTTGATTTGTTTTGATAGATAATATTATTTTCTTTATTTTTTTCACTCTTATTTATTAAATTTAATAATAGGTATTTATTTATTCTATTTAGAAATATTATTTATATTTTTCAAATAGAACAAAATTATTTTTATTAATCTACAAAAATTATTAATGTTATTTTTCAATATTTCACTTCTTTCCAGAAAAATTAGCACTTTGTAACAAACATTTTAGGACTAGGTAATTAATCTTTTCGTTTTTTCTAAAAAAAAAATTAAAAAACAGTTGGAAAATTAAAATTACAAAATATTTTGCACATTTTCTGCTTCTTAATGACAATTTGTAAACAAAGTACAAGTTTTAAGTAGAAAAAAAGTTATAAATCACATTTTGATTAAGAAATTTGATGTTTATGTTGGAAAAAATATTTACAGAATTTCTGTTTTTTTTTTAAACTATATTATCGAAATTATAATAGAAAAAAAATAATTAAAACAATTTTTACTTTATAAAACAGTTTTCGGATACCTGAATTTTTAAATATTTTCAGTTTTTTTTCAAATAATTTAAATATTTTACGATTATTCTTATTCTGACTTTTGGGCAGAAATATATTTATTTTATTATTTGTTTTGCTTGAGAAATGTATTGAATACTTGATCAGGGTTTTCACGCATTTGTTCATTTGAAAGTTTCCGATTTTTCAGTTTAAATAATATAAATTTTCCAGGTTCTTAAAATAACTTTTTTTTTTACCACATTAATAATACGAAATAATTGATTTGGTTTGACGATTTTTAATAACATTTTTAAGAAGAAAGAAATTTATAAAAAATTTGCAAATAATAGAATTTATATAAAATTGAGAAAATTTTTGAAAATAATTGAATTTTTGTCAAGAATGTTATTAAAAATTTTTAAATAATTGAATTTTTCCAAAAATTTTGTTAATAATTTTAAAATAATTAAAATTTTGACGGGAATATTAAAAAACTTTTGAACATAATTGAGTTTTTGCAATCATTTATAATTTTTCCAAAATTTAATTTTTTTAGTGTTTTAAGTAAAATTCATCCATAAATTCATTATTATTTTTAATAATGAATGAAATGTATATTAAAAAAATATATCGTATTTTATAAGAATTTGAATTATTAAAGTTTTTCATAAAACTTAATTATCTTTAAAATCTGTAAAGTTCAATTGTTATTAAAAATAGAAAAAGTTTGGAATAAATGAAATCTTTTCAATGATAAGGAATCTAACATTTACAATTTTTATGAATTTTCGAAATTGAATATTGTTTCAGTACTTTTGACAAAATTTTCTGGTGTTTTTGCGACTTTCCTGAATATATTTAGAAAAATAGTAATTTTTAGTAGAATTGTTCTGAATAATTGAATTTTTTAATGTTAACGAACAAGAAACTTCACGCGCGCTGTAGCGCGCGTTATTTTAGCTAGTTACTTAATTAAAATTCTAATGAATGGTGCGCGATGATAAATTTAAATAAGAAGTAAGTTAGTGCAATTGTCGGTATTTTCAAGCTTAAAATCACTGTCTAAATTCACAAACAAATTTTAAAAAAAATCTATATGGGCGAATCTCTGGAACTCTTAGCCTTTGTGTCCTTCACATTGTTTTCACTTAAACAACCTAAATATAAAACTAATGATTTTTAAATATCTACGTTTTAAAAAGGAAAATAAGGATTACGATTTAACCATTGATATAAATTATTTTGTTTATTTTTTTTCTACGTTTTTCTTTATTAAAGTTCACAATACCATTATTTTGCAAGAGTCACTTTCACTTTTTCTAAAAGTATTTTAACTGTTTAAATAAAATTTTTGGAAAACACGTATTTTACTGTTATAAACTATTTAAAATTATCTAAAGAATTCCATAAACAAACTTAAAAAAAAATGAAAAGTAGGAATTATAAAAGATATAATCTTTTAAAAGGTGGCCCTCAGTTTTTTTTGTGTCGCTGGTCAAATCAAAATGGTTTTATAAATTAGATATTAAAAAAAAACCGAATAAAAAAAAGAAATTTTTGAAATAAGAGGCACAATTTATTTGTAATTCAAATTTTATGTGCGTGATTTTTATTTTATTTTCAACTGTATTTTAAGCAAAATAATTGTTGGACACTTGTGATACTGGTGTAATGCGAAAAATATGTCGCTGGTCAAATCATTAATTCTCCAAAGTTTCTTATTTAATTTGCTCCAAAATTGGGACACATATTGCTTTAGATGTATTTAAAACTGTGCATATGTTTTTATTTATTCTAATTCTCGTTTAATTATTTTTTGACGTGGATATTCAAATTGTCACTCGTCAAATATGTCGCTTGGTCAAATCAATCGTTTTACAATCAATCTGAAGTTTCGCATTTATTTGTTCCATGTTATTTATCACGAAGTAACCAAAAATGTAATAAAAAGTGACAAAATGAAAGAAAAGCAAAAGAAAAGAAAACAAAGGAAGACTCACCTTGAGGAATTCCTTAATCCATCAAGAAGCCGCATCGCCTCGATGCAGGCTTCCATTTTTATTAGGATCTCCCACTCGTCACTGGGCCCACTTTTATTAATTTTCATCCCGCGCAACACAAAATAGTTTGTTAAAAACTCCCTCCGGAGGTCACTTTGTCCCACCCCGGGGAGAGCCTTATAAACCACACAGGATTTCAAAAATGCACTTTTACCTGATATGTTTAAATTTTCTCCCTCCTCCCCCACTCGCCTGTTCATCTCTATCAAATTATCTCTCACATTTCCTACTCCTAGTCGTTCCACCATCATCCCTAATCTAGATACCTCTCTTTCAAATTCACCCATTTTCACTCTTGTCTTACTTCACTTCTCACTCCTGTTCTATTCACTAACAAATTAGCTAAAAAAAAGGAAAAGTAGGAAAATTCCTCTCTTCTCCTCGTTTTCTTCTCTTTTTTCCTTTCTTTATGTACGCGTAATGAAGCGATTAATAAAGCGGTTGTCACCAAACTGACTTGCGGGGACCTGCGTCTGGACCTCGGCGACGTCGAGCCCTTATCACGGTAATTCTATACCAAAACATAGAATCACCGTGACTAAGAACGCACTATAAGAAATACATTGTAACTTCTTATAGTGTGTTAAAAGAAAGAAAATTCTCTTTTAACGACTCTATTAAAATTGGTAGAGAAAAAGAACAAAGAAGGGCCTGTTTTCCTGAAACTCATAAAATTACACGCACCCTAACTTCGCTTCCACCGCAGTCAGTTTTCGGGGACGAAAACGGAATATTCACGGTGGGTTGTTACGGTATAACCTAACAGCAACTTAAATTTAAAATTAATATTGATTCGTTAATTTCTTTTACATTTTATATACAAATTTTTCAAATTAATATTAAAGTCTCCTCCCCACATTTCTTCTAAACCTATGCTCAGCCGAAAGGTGATATCCTGAGATATCACAAAACATAAGCTTACATCAGCACCGCACCGGAAGCGAAGTTGGGCTATTTAAGCGCTTTCATTATGACTAGAAATAAAAGAAAACTAGTTAAAAAAATTTATGATTTTCAGGAATTATTTTTTTTGTTCTTGTTATTATTAAATATTGTATGCAATTATATACAGATATCATAATTACTTTGTTTAACTATTTTATGCAATTATCTATGGATATCCTGGAATATCCCGCATATTTGGGTTTAAATATTATATACGTCTATATATGGATATCCTGGAATATCCCGCATATTTGGGTTTAAATATTATATACGTCTATATATGGATATCCTGGAATATCCCGCATATTTGGGTTTAAATATTATGTACGTTTATGTATGGGTATCCTGGAATATCCCTTATATTTTTAGTTTAAATATTACGGGAATCACATGCGGATATCCTGGAATATCCCGCATATTTGGGTTTAAATATTATATACGTCTATATATGGATATCCTGGAATATCCCGCATATTTGGGTTTAAACATTATGTGCGTTTATGTATGGGTATCCTGGAATATCCCTTATATTTTTAGTTTAAATATTACGGGAATCACATGCGGATATCCTGGAATATCCCGCATATTTGGGTTTAAATATTATATACGTCTATATATGGATATCCTGGAATATCCCGCATATTTGGGTTTAAATATTATATACGTCTATATATGGATATCCTGGAATATCCCGCATATTTGGGTTTAAATATTATGTACGTTTATGTATGGGTATCCTGGAATATCCCTTATATTTTTAGTTCAAATATTATGGGAATCACATGCGGATATCCTGGAATATCCCGCATATTTGGGTTTAAATATTATGTACGTTTATGTATGTGTATCCTGGAATATCCCTTATATTTTTAGTTCAAATATTATGGGAATCACATGCGGATATCCTGGAATATCCCGCATATTTGGGTTTAAATATTATGTACGTTTATGTATGGGTATCCTGGAATATCCCGCATATTTGGGTTTAAATATTATATACGTCTATATATGGATATCCTGGAATATCCCTTATATTTTTAGTTTAAATACTATACCACAGATCTTAATGCTAATCATTTCATTATACATCGCCTTCGAACTCATACACCTTTGGATGGCTGTGGCAACGCACACGCATACATATAAACTCCTTTAAAACAATAGTAGCATGGTGTCATGCACACAAGCATACTATAAATAGTACAGGCCACTCACACATTGCAGGCCTCTTCTCGTTGCTTCTTCTCCTTCGTTGCATCCTTCCCTTTTCCCCTGGGCCCCACGCGTTTTGACAAGCAAACGCACGTGCATGATTCAGACCGATGTTATTTCTTTTAAAGCTCAAAGAAATAATAACTAAATTCTTTATTCCAAATTAATTTGCACTGGCTAAATTACGTGGTGTGTCTGAAGTTGTTAAACAGTTACAACCAGAACACCAGCACTAGTTATTAGTGCAATACTTTAATAAATATTTCGATATTTATTAATAATAACAATAAACAAATTTTTTTTCTTTTCATTTTTTTATTATTATTTTATTTTTTTTATCAAATTAATTTTTTTTTCTCTTCCTTTAAATTTTTTTTTGATTGAAATTATTCGAAAATAATAATTTCAGAAAAATATCAAATTTCAATCTCTCCTTGCATCCCATGTGCTTGCCGAACAAACGCACGTGCAACGATTTAAACTGAATGTTATTTCCTTCTACACTCAACAGAATAAAAGGAAATTATATTTTCCAAAAAAAGGAAATTTTATTTACGCCAATCAAAATTATGTGGTGTGTCTGAAGTTATTAAACAATTATAACTAGAACACCGGCACTAATTATTAGTGCAATTTTATTATAAACAATTAATCTTTTTTTATAATAATGATGCCAACAAACAATTTGAATTTTTTTTTGTCTTTTGTTAATTTTTTTGATTGATTGGAATTATTGAAAATAATAATTCCCGAAAAATATCAGATTTTTGCAAACACATTTCCGTTTCTCACGCCAACCGTGAGATCCGCAAGTCAGCAAAAATCCTCTTGACCAATGGGCCCAGAGTTCCGACCCCACTTTTACTCCTACAACCACCTCTTCTATCCCAAATCTTCCCCCAGATTTAGAAGCAAGGAGTAGAGGAGCAATTAGAATTTTCAAAATTCGCAGTACAACTTTCGTCTTGTTAGTAAGCTCCTCGTGGAGGCTTGAAAGCAATTCGCGAAACGCCGGGACTTGCCCGTCTATTAATCGACCCCTAGCCTAGCAGACCACTACAAGATAGTGTCTAGGATCTAGGATAGACGAAAATAAATAAAAAGGTAAAAGCTTCACGAAAGTGAAGCCCGACCAAATTTAATTTATTTTCGTTGCTTAGAAAATTTTAAAAACTAAAATTAAAATTTCGAGTCGCGTTAAATAAATTTGCATAAATTAATCTCTAGTGGTGAAATTGTTTGTGTGTGCCGTTCCTAGGCCATCCAGGTCTAAGGGCCAAGGAAAAGAAAAACTTCGTGAGCAGAATTGTGAAAAACAATCAAATTTTCGCCCGCCGAGCATCTCAAAACTCGGGCGGTAGGATAAGTTCATTATAGGATTAATTTGTGAAGGAAGATTGAGTGAGTAATTTGTATCGTTTCAATTTTATAATTTTCTCTTTTGTAACTTTCTGTAGTATTTTCTGCTTAAAATTGTAATAAATTGTGAACTCTCATTTTTAAATTTCACCTTCTTATTGTCTTATAATTTTTCCTTTTCATAATTGATAAAATTAGAATCAAAGGGATGTTGCTTTGGTAAATTCTTTTAAAAGAGATAAACGGACCCCATAAAATAAAAACAGGGTCATCCGACCCTGGCAGCTTGGTTTCCTCCAACGAACCCCCGCAGGCGCGCAGTAGAATTTCTTTTCATCGCTAAACAAGTATATTTTTATATTCCAAATTTTTGATTTCTGAATTTTCTTCGGATTTTAATAATTTAATAAATAATTACTTTCGGTTCGTAACAAAGAACTTTTATTGATTTTGTTAAATAGAAAAAAAAATTTTTATAAAACAATTGCAAATTGTTGAGTTCTTGCGAGGAATTTTATCGGGGGAGTTTGATGATTGAGTCCCTTTTGAAAGTTTATTATTTTAATTCATTTATTTAAAATTGCCATTTGATAAGGTTTTAGATATTTTGTACATTTACTATAAGTTATTAAATGATACCTCAGAAATACAAAATAAACAATACATAAACAGGATTGCCACAAATCCAAGGAAAGTACGGAATTTTTAGTAAAGGTACTAAAAAGGAAAAATCGAATCTCAAAAGAAATTTTTTATGGAAAAGGAAAACTCTAAATTTGATTTTTTTGCTTGTCTTGTAAACTATAAAATAATCACGAATTTTAATACAAAACCTCGAATTTTCCTATTTTGGACCATAATTCTTTTAAAGAATTATTATAAAGTTATGAATTATGTAATAAATAACTTTTACAATTTTCATAAATACCAGATTGATAAAAGAATTTTAGTTAAAAAGAAAAATGTAATTTTGGAAAAGTTACAAATAATTATACCAGGAAATCTGAAAAAACCGGGAATTTAATTTAACCGTGAAAAACCGGAATTAACCGGAGTTTTTATATGAAACCGGAAATCTTTTCACCAAAATGAAAAAAAAAGTTTTTAGTGAAAAAAGAGATCTTCACTTCTAATTTTATTAAAATCGAATTCCCGGGAGTTTTTAAATTATCAAAAGAAAGGAAAATAAAATTGTTAAAATTCTTCAACTCCATTGTTTCAAGATAATTAATTTTCTAAACAAATAATTGAAAAAAAAGAATTTTTTTAATGATTGAAATTTCTTTACCTTTCTTAATAGTTTAATTGCTTGAAAGAATTTTAATTTAAACTTTCGAAACTAATGTTAGTCACTGTAATTATAATTTTATTTTAAATATAAAAGTCCATCTTAAAGTTTTAAATAACTTTTTGCTTCAAAAATTATATTATTCTATTATTATTCGATAGTTATAATTATTGAACTTCTCTTAAACTTTTATAATATCAAATTTCTGAATATTCAAAGAAATGATATAATTTATTTCTTAAGCAAATTTGAATTTAAACCAAAAATTAGGCAATAACCGGAATTTTGTTGAATGAAAATAGTAGACACCCTGTCACAAAAAATAAATTATATTCAAAAAAAAATTCTGATCATTTCAATTATATCTTTAAAAATAAAACAATTTTCTCCAGGATTCGATTATGTCCGAGGAATTTGTTAAAGAATCTCGTGATTATTTAACTGATAACAAGACATGAAAAAGGTGATTGCCTTCTTTATGTTTTGTAATAATAATATTCTTATAAATTGTTGAGTAAAAAAGAAGAAAAGGTTTGAATTTAAATGTTTTAAAGAATTTTAATTCCTATGGAAAAGTAATAATTTAATGCTTATTAAAAAAAAATTTAGTTATTCATGATTTTGAATAATTTCACAATTAATGAAATTTGTAAATAAATTTAATAGAACATTTTTTTAAGTATCTGATGATTTTAGAGTAAATCGGAATATTTTATGGTAAAAAAAAGAGAGAATTTTGTTTAGTAATCAGGAAAGTCCGGAAAATAAAATTGAATATTTGTGGCAACCCTAATAAACATAAGGCATACCAAAATGTATATACATAAAAAAGAAATATATTTTTATAAAAATTTTCCTTACCTTTAAAACTCACAAGAAGAAAATCCCGTATCGACGCCGCACACAGAACAAATTCAAAACCACTCACAACTACACACTACGACGGTCAAAATGAATCACTACGTATAAAATGTACCGCTGAGAAAATCCGACGGTTAGGTCGGCGACGACCTTATCTGTGGTGTCAAGTTTCCCTCTCAAAGCGCCATAAACTTCCAGGCCTAAAATACTAACGCTACTTAAGGAAAGAAAACGACTTGAAAGAGAAAATATTTTAATTTCAAATATTTCCTGTATATCAGACATCGCAATCCATTATAAGTAAAAAAAATAAAATAAAAAAAAGGTTTTTTTACAACACATTCAATTATTTCTATAAATAAATTTTTTCTCCATCTATACTTACCATAAGAATTTAATTATTCACTATATCAACTTTTCATTCATTCTGCTCGCAGTGTGAAATTAGTTTTGTACACGCTCTTATTTTTTCCTTTCAAAGCACTTCGTTTGATCCAATGTTGATTTTGTAAAATTATAATTATTATGTTTATTTGTCTCTCTCAAAATAAAAGTTGTGAAGATTTCATTTTAATTACAATTTTAACGAATTTGTTTTTCTATTCAAAAAAGGAGAAATGTGTAGAAGGGATTTGTGTATTTCATAATTACATTTGTAACAAAGTTGTTGACGGTCAAAACTGTATGCTTTCTTTAATTATTATAAACTAGCCAAATTATCCGCGCGCAAGCGCGCGGGAATCTTGTGCTCTTTTATTTTAAGTAATTTTTAAGGAAATACTTATTATGAAACATAACTGAAAAACTAATTACAATTGAACTTTCAAAATATTTTATATTTTTAAAACTTTAAAGTATAAAAAAAACTTCATAAAAAAAATATTTTTTTCAACTATTTCAAAGAATAAAGAAAAAGTTCTATTAGCTACATATAGGTATTTAACTTTCCGAACAAAGAATATTAACAATATTTTTGAGAATTTCCACTACTTTTAATTCACTAATATTTAAAAAAAGGAATCTTTAATTTTAACTAACAAAATTTTGTGCAATTTATTTTCCCAATAATTTAATTACTTTTAATAATTATAAATTTTGTTTAAGTGAATTACATTCAAAATTTTTGATCGAATTCTAAGTGTTATAGTCAGCAAAAATATATATCCCCACCTGTATTGTTTCATATTCGACATGAGCTGCAAAACGTATTTGCAACTCAGTCTTATTTCTGCCTTTGAAGTGTATTATTAATTTCATTAATAAATTGTCACTCTCTGAAGTGAATAAAAGTAAATTGTGTCTATTTAATAAATTAGACCGTAACATTTTGGCGATCCTGCCAGGATAGCAACAAACGACGTAAAAATTATTCGTCAAACTGTGCTATCTTCCAGTGTGAACCTGTTTTTCTACGGAAAATATTCGAGTTCAATCAAAGGAGAAAAGGCTCCGTGGGTGTTCTACGGATACCTTCGAGAAATTTAAAAGTGATATTAATTGAACTACATGAGCTTGTCGACCTAGACAATAAGACTCAGAAGAAGACGACTTCTGGAGGAATTTCATCCATTTGGAGATCCAGGCAGATACGTCAGCCGCTTATTTGGGGGTGCTTTGCAGCAGTGACTACGGCCACTCTTAACACATCACCAGGGTCCAGAAGAAGCAGAAATACGTAAGATTTATTCAACGAATAAACTACATTTGACATGTTTGATTAATTAAATGGTAACTAGGCTACGCGTGTTAGTAAGTCTTAGTTTCCTCAATAAAATAAACTATTTCTCTGAATAACCTTGTTGTAAGTGTGTAGACACTTGAACAAGTGAAGAGAACTAAAAACACATAACTTTTGTTACGCGAAACATTTATTTACACCCGACAAAAGTAAATTAAAATATAGCATTCCGTCATATTACACATATAGGTATTTTAAATACATAAACTACACATCTGACATAAACTTTGACTCGACTGACGAAAGTTTAAATATGGAGAACGAATCAAAAACTACCCTTAATCCACCTGAAACATCAACAACGCCAAACACGGAGCAGATTCTTTCATCTATTGTGCATCAACTTTCGAGATAAAATGTAGGAGTTACGAGTTTAGTTCATGAAAATAATAACAGAAAAGATGAGATAGTAAAATTAGGCAGAGAATTAAAGTTAAATCCTACGGAAGAAACAGATAACGAATCAGAAAATGCATCCCACAACCAAAGTCATTTCGGTGAGAACGAATCGCAATCTGATGTTCAACAACAAACAAATAGAATAAAGTACCAAAACACTTTACAAAATCAAAATTTAGGAAAAAACGCAGCAAAAGATATAATCAGAACTATCAAAACTTTAACGGGACAAGACGATTGTGGAGTTGAAGATTTTATTAAAAACGTTGAAAGAGCAAAAGGTCAATGTTACTAACCAGACCTATTATTAGATTTTATAATTTCTCAAAAAAATTACTGGAAACGCAGAAAGAGCAATACGATACATAGATTTAGACAGCTATGCAAAACTTTCCAATGATTTACGTGCAAATTTAACGCAAATCGGTTCAGTGTCAATGCTTCGATCAAAAGTATTAAATTGCAAGCAAAATGTTACTGAAGATATTCAAAGTTTCAACAATAGATATAGAAAAATTTGTCACGAATTAAAGTATGCTATTCAATCAGAATACACAAAGCCTATTACACGAAAAGTTGCAATCGAAAACGAAGAAAAAGAAATTTTAAAAAGATACATGATGAACATTCGTCGAGATATAGGATTACAGATAAAGGCTCAACGACCGCTAAACTTGAATGAAGCTCAAATGCAAGCCATGGAATTAGAATTATGGTTTCAAGAAAGTGAAATACCAAAAACAGAATCAACAAGTAAAATTTTGCCACGATTTCCAATCACACCTACATTTAGAGGAATTCTTAAACCTTTCCAAAATTATCAGAATTTGTCAAATAATGTAAATGCACCTGCAGTGCAAGTTCCATCACAGATAAAGCAGGTATCATGTTACAAGTGTGGAAAGATGGGACATATGACAAAACAATGTACTAAGTCAGCAAATTTTCGCGACGGCTGGTTGCCGAAGAGACCACCGGAATTAATTAGAGTGACACGCGAAGACCAAGAATTTTCAGACTTTCAGTCAATAACCGAGGAAGAAATACAACACCACTAGCAATACAAAAAGAAGGTCGAATATCAACCTTGTGTGGACGATTACAATCCGTATACGGAAGAGCTGATAACGGAGAACAATATAGATTATTAATAGACTCAGGAGCATCAGTTAACATAATAAAAGAAAATAAAATACCTAAAAACAATTACACGACTTTTAAGGTAAAAAAGAATTTTTGTATGGGTAAAGATAAATATCAATCCGAATACGCTGTCCATTTAAATTATTTCGGATAAATAAAGTTGTTCCATATTGTCGACGAAAACTTCCCATTACCCGAGGATGGAATAATTGGATTGCCATTTTTACAGCAATATGAAAAATACGCGATTACTCCAAAATTCCTTATCATAGAAAAATGGAAGACACCCTTACATAAAGATGGATATTTTGTAGAACAAAATAAAATGCAGATATGCAACATCATAATGAATAAAGAAGATGGTGATATTTTAATAGAAGACCACCCAAATATTCCCACCGGACTTTACAAAATACAGAACGGAATTATGAAAGCACCTGTTTATAATTATTCTAATCAACCTTTAAAAGTGCCAAACAAAATTGAAGAAATACATATAGAGAAAAATGATTACGACATCACAAACGATAAAACGCTTAAAAATAAAACAAAATTAAAAGCTGAAGAACTATCTGAACGATTAATTGATTTAAAAAATAAAACAAGATTATCTCATTTGGATAAAAATACAAAAGAAGATCTTTGGAAAGTAATCGAAAAATATCACAGTAATTTTACCCTAGACGACAACGAAATTCCCTGCACAAATTCGACTAGTAACAAAATTGTATTAAAAACTGGAAAAATAATCAATGACTTTAGAAAATTAAATGAGAATACAGATCGAGAAGTATTTTCCTTACCAGTGATTGAAGACGTTCTTTCACAGTTGGGAAAAGCAAAATTCTTTTCAGCATTTGACCTGTCTTTAGGATTTCTCCAAATACCAATGGAAAAAGAAAGTCGAAAATATACAGAATTCAGCAAAACTAGAGGACATTATCAATTTATCCGAATGCCTGTTGGTTTAAACAATGCACCTGCCACATTTCAAAAAATAGTGGACCACGCTTTTCAAGGATTAATTGGTGAAGCATGTTTTTCATACTTAAATGACATTGTTGTTTTTGGATCTACATTGGGAAGAACATAATAAAAATTTAACAAAATTCATGGAACGAGTAAAAACATTGGGATTAAAATTGAAACCGGATAAGTGTGAATACCTTCGACCAGAATTAGAATACTTAGGACATGTTATCACAGATAAAGGAGTAAAACCAAATCCTTTAAAAATACAAGCAGTTCAAAATTTTAAAGAACCAAAAAACGTCACTGAAATACAATCATTTTTAGGATTAGTTGGATATTACAGAAAGTTTATTAAAAATTTTGCACACCTTTCTAAACCATTATCAAGATTAACATCAAAAGGAACTATTTTCGATTGGACAAAAGAATGTAGTACAAGCTTCGAACTATTAAAAGATTTATTGTGTAAATCACCAGTTTTAAAATATCCAGATTTTAATAAAAGATTTGTTTTGACAACACACATCAGTAATGTAGGAATAGGAGCCGTTCTTTTTCAAGATGGACATCCTTGTTGCTATATTTCGAGACTATTAAATACAGCAAAACAAAATTACAATACAACAGAAAAAGAACTATTAGCAATCGTATGGGCTACAAAACGACTAAGGCAATATCTATTGGGACGGACTTTTACTATTCAGACAGATCATAAAGCACTAATTTGGTTACATAATGTAAAAGATCCTAGTTTAAAATTATTAAGGTGGAGATTACGCTTAGAAGAGTTTAAATACGATATAGAATATGTTAAAGGAAAAGAAAATAAAGCAGCTGACTGTCTTTCAAGGCTATTTCCAATACAAGACGAGGATAGTAAAAAAGCCACACCAGCAGAAAATTCAGAAGACAATGAACTTAGATCAACAAAAGAAGAAGAATACATGTCACCCGATATACAGGGATTTGATGACATCCCACAGCCAAAAAATAATGCAAATTATATTAAAACCGAAAATACGATGAAACAGATGTTCTAACACAAAATTTTGTAGAATGGAAAAAGAATGAAGAAACTGTACATCTTACAATAAAACCTAACACTCAAGGAAAATTATGCAAAACAAGGCTAACAAGAGATTTACCCCAATTCAAAAAAGAAAACTGGTTAAAATATTTTGAAAATCAAGTTAAAGAAGTTATAGATAAGAAACTGATTTCACCAATTCTAAAGTACCCAAAATTAATTTATCAATGGAAAGAGAAGCACGAAAAATGGTTAAATAAAACTACAGACAAATAATACAAGACAGTATTTACGACGACAAATAATACTATTACATCATACACACTAGGTTAACACAAGATTTGAAATGTAATACACTGTTAGAAAAAAACCAAAATTGTATCTCCCAACTGTACTCCTAAACTAGATAGAATGAACACAAAATGTAAGCTACGATTTACTACTCGACATAAATAAAAGTGCCAATCATACATTTAAATTAATTGTTTAAAACAATATGTAAATCTAAGAGTTGAAAAATTAGGTCTAATATGTGTGACATTAAAATGAGTAATGTTCACGTCGTTATATCCTACGAAAGATAACCACATAGAAAATCAGAATTAAATATTAAACCTTATTTAAATAAAAATGTAAAACTTAGGTTTAGGGACTAAACCCTATCTAGCGAGAGGGATGTTATAGTCAGCAAAAATATATATCCCCACCTGTATTGTTTCATATTCGACATGAGCTGCAAAACGTATTTGCAACTCAGTCTTATTTCTGCCTTTGAAGTGCATTATTAATTTCATTAATAAATTGTCACTCTCTGAAGTAAATAAAAGTAAATTGTGTCTATTTAATAAATTAGACCGTAACATAAGCATGAATTTGATTATTTTCACAATCGTAAAATTTAGTTACTTTCACAAGTAAGGGTTTTGACAGGAGTTCAATTATTAAACTAATAAAACTTTCATAACGTTTAAAAATCCATTATTTAAAACAATGTTCATAAAATTCTTATGAGGATTTCAATTCCTTTGAAGGGTAGTAAGGTTCTCAACGGAAATTCAGTTCTTTGAACATTTTGATGAACTTCTCCGCAATAATTCAATGGTTTCTGAAAATTCAAGGAGGTTATTCGAAGGAAATTAATAATTGTTATAAAAAGTAAGGTGTTTTTTTTTTGAAAATCCAACTATTTTTAAGAAACATTTAATAGGGTTTCTTGCCGGAATTCAATTATTGCCAAAATTTTAATCGAGTTCTTTGTAAAACTTATTTACCGTTTAAAAACTTTTCACATTTCCATTATTTTCAATATCTACTATTCTATATAATAATCAGACGGAATTCAGTTATTTAAAATATTTATGATAAAATTCTAAAAAAAATTTTATTTTAATCAATTTTAGTGAGATTTGCCGCAAGAATTTAGTCATTTGCCTAATTAATGAAATTGTTTAAGGGAGTAGAATTATTTTATAAATACTGAAATTTTTCGAAAGTAATTAAATTATTTTTTTTCTCAATAATTATTAACGAAACTTCTCGAGAGAGTTCGGTTGTTTTCGTGAATCGATCTCCTTGAAAGAAAGTGTGATTCTTCAGAGAGTTCTTCACTTATCTTCCAGAATGTTTGTTTTTATTGTTGTTAAAGATGAATTTGATTATTTATTTATTAAACAAAAATATTTTTTTCAAACAAATTTAACTTTGACTGTATCGAAATTATTTTCGATATTTTTGAAGTGAATTTAGATTATAAAATTGAAATCATCCCAAGGTAAAACGTACTTGCTTTTCGGGAATAGAATTTATATTCAATAGGTAGTGGATCCCCTTTTCAAGATAATTATTAATTCAATTACTCCGATTAGACGGTATTAGATTTGAAAGAAATCTAAGAAGGAAAAAGGTAGCAACAGTTGAGAAGAATTGTAATAAAACACTATATGTAATGTAAGTAATATATGATATGTTTTTGTTTCATTTATTTGAATTTGATTAAGATTAACATAAAATCATACAAATAACCGAAATTCTCAATTTCTCTTGAAGATTAATTTTTTATTTTATAACGAGTAGTAATTATTACAACAAAAAAAACCCCGTTTAATGAAACATATCCCTTAATAAATTCTTAATTCGTATATAACAATACAACTTTTATAGTATTTGGCTATTATTAGTTACAATAAAAAATAATGTTTGTTTATATATTTTTCTTTCGTGTATAGGATATAATAATGTGTAAATGTAATCATGTATAAAATGTTTTGATAATTAATAAATTTCACTCACCAAATTACTATTTATTATTTTTATCTGCGACAGAAAAAAATCGTATTACTCCTTAAAGGTGAATCATTTAGATTCACACCTGTAGTATCTCTTTTTAAAGATAGGTTTACTTGCTTTACTTTATTCTTTATTATTCTCCAAATGCCTTTATTATTTTTTATAGAATATTTCTTTAATATTATGCTTTCCTTTACCTTATTCAAATACAAAAACTTATATCAAAACTAATTTTAATATTCAAATTTCGGGTTCACCGAATTTAAACTTGTAATTAATCCTGATATCGTTTGAATTATGACAACAAAAATCTTCAAACCACTAGACTGAGGTTTGATATTTAATACCCCTTTTTATATAATTTCAACCTAAAAAAGAATCTTTTAGGAATTCACTATATCCACATGAAATGATGTTCACTTAAATTCCCTTTTTATTTTAATTTCAATTTATTTTATTTTGATATTTCTTTCTTTTTAATTTTACTTTTACTTTAATAGTTCAATCACTTTTCACTTGTATTTTTCGTAAATATTATTTATTTTCTTGTGATTCAAGTAAATCAAATATGAACTTTTAATGCAACTTGTTAATTCAACTTTTCAAATAACAATGATATCAACCCTTACTTTAGGGGAAAAAAATAAAAAACCTCCGCCTTTTGCGGGAAATAAAATCACAAATATATATAATCAACCGCTCTGCGGGAAAAACAATTAAAGACTCTCAATTAATACATTTTAACAATCGGTCACACCCTGGAAATCCATTCGAAATAAGTAAAGTGGGGGATTCCGTTGCACACGGTCCCTCAAACTTATTGTTGCTAGGCCAGCTTTTCGCAAGCTTGCAAATTCTTGAAAGTGGCGTGATAGAGTTCGATGTTCTCTACACTTTTTATGGACAATACATAGGTGATTTCCTTTTCTTGGTGTTTTACCAATACATTTAGAAGTTTTTCTTGTGAAATTGCTTTTGATGATTCTGGCAATTTCTCACAGATGTTGGTTGATTTATATTCTTTGAAATAGAATGTTTTATAATTTAAAATATTATTTTGATAATATTTAAAGAAAATTTAATAATAAAAGGCAATTGTAGTTTTTCAATTGTTCTTAATATAGATTGAATGATTTGAAATAGATTCGTAAACAATAAATTGATGAGTACATTAATGGTAAAGAATTACATCTTTCCTATTAATTGTATAAGAAAATAATACTTAATTCTCAGACAGTAATTTCCGAATTTCCCTTGAAGTTATACAATATAAAAGGTGTCTTATTTCTAGAATATAAAAATTAAAACAAAAACAATAGTTACGGAGTCATACGTAACAAATACCCCCCTTTTTACGGCTGACGTCCCTTGGCAGCTTTATGTTAAACATATGGTTTTGTAAAGTTTTACATATAAGTCCTTCCTTTAGTTATTTTGTAAGATTCGAGATGCTGATATTGCTGGGAATAAATGGTTGTTTAAACAGAGGCAAGCTTTTGGTTGAATTTTTGTGTTAAAGAATTCGTTTCCTCTCTTTTTTATTTTAGGAAGATTTTTAACTTAGTAAAGCTTGCTTTTGTTTAAATTAAAATCACAAATCTCGGAATTTTTGTCGATAATAAAAACATTGGTTATTTGAATTTAAAACGATGTCTTTAGGCTTTAGGTCAAGCTTGGTAAAATGAACAAAAAATATTTTTCTTTTAAATTTTTCTTTAACTATTTTGCCGAAAACTTACGAAAATTTTAAATTATTCTCAATATATATTCCACTTCACCAAACTGGACATTTATTCTAATATATACCTATAATTTTTGTAGTAGCAAAGGTAAATTTATAGTATAGTAAAAACAAAATTTTTGCATTACAAATTTTTAAGATCGAGCGTGGTAAGAAAATTGCATTTACAATTGAAAAATCTGTTGTTTAATTAAACTATTGAAAGCATAAAGTTTTGATTATTTATATATTATTGCATTTTTACCAGGCTTGATATTATTTGCCTTATTTCAGTACGTAGAAGTCTTTTATTAAACATTTTTCTGTTACCAATTTAATTGACAATGTTTACTTTGAAAATAATATTAATAAAATTTTATAAAATAATTTAAATAAATTTTTTTTTAAATGCGTGACGTGTAAATATTAAAAAAGCTCGTTAGTATTAACATTACAATTTCTGTGGATTTGAAACGTAGAATACATGACATAAATCTCTTCTCAAAAGAATGATCTCATAGTGTCTAAAGTTGAATTTATTGTAACAATTTGTTAGAAAGTTATATTTATAAAATTTTAAACAAACTCATGTTATAAAAGATATAAATGTAACGAATTTTAAAGAAATAATGTTAATTGTGATTTTGTTTGTTGGCTGACATTGTTTCTTTAATATAGATTTTGCACAAAATCATTAAAAGAAATGTTGTAAGAGAGAGAAAAAAAATTAACCAAACTTTATATAAAAGAAAACTTGAAGATTTCTGATTTTCTGCCTCATACCCCCCCTTTTATGCGCTGTCGTCCCTTGACAGTGTTTTTTTTATATGAAAAAGGAAAATTGAAAAAAAAATTTCGAAAGATTCTCATGTTTTGTTAATCTGAAA